>BHFT01054409.1:21490-66314 GCA_004320025.1 Laticauda laticaudata
AATGGGGGGGTGGGGTGGAGGGGGGTGAGGGGAGAAACAGAAGATCCGGGGAGACGAAAGACAGGCGGCAAAATCCCATTTCACAGCACTTGCTGACTTTCCGCGGACATCGGTCGTCTCTACGCTCTTCCCAGCACCCCTGCTTCAAGGACTTTGCACGGGGAGGAGAAGCAGGCGATGGATCCCCAAGAGGCTGGGGGTGGCCTTTCTTGTTTCTGGAAAGAGGTCGCAGGAGAGGGATTTTAGACGTGGGCTTAAGCAAGTCAGGATCACGCCAAAGGGCCTGCTTTTGAACCCTCTCCTGATGCTTTCCAGGGTGAGACCAGACTTCTGAGCCCACCCCTCACTGGGTGTTCTGGAGGGTGGGGTTCCAGGATGTGGTTTCTATGGCATCCATGTGTTCTCAGGCAAGCCTGTGCCATAAACAAGGCTCCTCTTCTCTTCCCCCCCCCCAGCCCCTTTCTGTAAAAAAACCCCCTCCCAACACGGCTCGGGAAGGAGCGGAGACAGGAGATTGTGCGCCTAGGAAGATTGAACCTCCAGCTTGTAGGAAGCTGTAAGGGAGTTGTAGCAAATGTGTTGGGTGGGGGGTGAGTGGGAGTTGTATGACCACCCCCACCCGCCACCAAGGCTATCCCTGGAAACCCGAAAGGCCTTGTCAGCTAGGGAAAATGCAGGTTGGTTAGCCTGGTTGGTTGCTTCGCTTGAAGATTGGGGCGTGGATTAGTTTCCCCTGTGGCAAGAAGTGTGTGGTTTAGTGTGGGTATAGGGCGTTGAGGCACCTAAGTTATCTCTCCACTGGGGTTGGGAAGGTGGGGTGCAAAGGCAGGAATTGAGAATCAAGACTTCCAGCATTTGGAGGGAGCTTATCTCTATTGTTGATTCACTGAATGACCTTGTATGCCTATGTTGTGCATTTAAAAGAAATGGGGGTGGGTGGGGGGGGGAGAGGGGAGGAGGGACTTTCTGCTTAAAATAAAAATTAAAAAAAAAAATCCTCCATGTCCTCTCTGTAGCCAAAAGCAGGAGACGGTTTTACAATCAATGAATGGGCACATTAAAGCCACTGTAATAAAGAGGATGGGCAGGAACCTGACAAGAAGGAGGCAGGCTAAATTTGGATTATTAATTGTGTTTGTCCATATTTGGGGTGGGTATGGATTGCAGCCGAAGGATTTCTAGCTTTTTTATCCTCCCTGGACAGCCTGTGTTCGAACCTGGATCACATTTGTTTTATTTTCTCATTCTGATTTATTGGATGATGGAAATATATACAAGTAGGCAGGCTGAACTTATAGGATGGTGGAAGAGTAACCTAGGCCCGAAAAGCTCTGAAAAGATTTTTGTGTGTCACATGCTGTTCATGAACATACACATCCGTGTGTCCTAAAAGCCCATGTAAGGACAAATCACCAGGGATCTTTTAGATTTGAAGTAAAATTGCAATTACTTCTGTAGGTTTGTGTATAAGGATGTACACTTCTCACTTTTCCTACCACGTGAATCCAAATTATATGTGTGTAAGCTGCATATGTGATTTTGAAAATGTCTTCATTATATTGTTGCATTTCTAGAGTGTTCGTAATTGAATTTATTTGGCCTAAAATTTGGTTTTATGGATTTGGTGCATGTGTAAGCGCCTGTTTTCTAGTAATGAGATTACCAACAGTAAGTATAGAGGAAATTCACCTTTCTGGGCACTGATGGTCAGGTATCACTGTGATATAGGTGTGCAATCCCGTTTAGTTATTTACAATATTGACTTTGTATGACAGCAAAGATATGGGGTGCGTATCTGTACATATATAGAATTTGATCAGGCGAACTGTCACAATACAGGTATAAGGATGCATGTCTGGAAATGAGGCTGATGGTATCTCTGCATGGTGGTGATTTGGATCTACAACAGGAGTGCACGGTCTGTGGGCCGAGGAGTTGCAGGCTTTGCCTGGCATGTCAAGTGCAGCACTCCAAATGGGCTGAGCCAAGGATCCCCTGAGGATCTTGTGAGCCTGAAAGAGTCTCTGCAAAACTTGAAGCACCAATTTTGGCCCTTCAC
Source organism: Laticauda laticaudata (assembly GCA_004320025.1). Lineage (NCBI taxonomy): Eukaryota > Metazoa > Chordata > Lepidosauria > Squamata > Elapidae > Laticauda > Laticauda laticaudata. The sequence goes on from BHFT01054409.1 coordinate 23,550, forward strand.
TTTTCCTTTCCAAATTATTTAAAAAAAAAAAAAAAAGGCCACATGTTAACGCTCTGGCAGTGTCAGTATGGAAGTCTGATAGGTTGCAGATAGGCAGCTCTTTGGCTGTACCTTTTGCTCCATGGATGTACAATACACAGGTTTGACTTCAGCTGAACAACTTTCCCATCACAAAGGTGCTCTTTGGAAATGAATTTCATTAAAATCAATAGATTTCTGTCTGACTTCAGAGCCAGATGTAGCCAGCAGAAGCTTTAGGTGCAATCCCCAGAGCCCTTGCAAAATTTGTGACCAAATTGCAGTTGTAATTTGTTACAGAAGTGGAAATTATCAAGTACCTGGGGAGTAATCCCATTAACTGTTTTGAATTTACATTGAGTTAAATTGGAATTAAATCCATTCTTGTTCTTGTCCTAATTGAGGGAGAAAGAGGGGGTGGGAAGCATGTTTAGGACTGTAATGGTAGCCAATGGGTGTGTGCTGGCTTAGACACAAGAAATCATTTTAAGAAAGCTTTGAGTTTCATTGGGTGTTTTTCTGAATCGGGTCTCGTGTTGAGGTTCTTTCTGTTCTGAATCCACTACCGCATTTGTGTGAACAATATTGCCCTTAAGATGTATGTTGATGGTAGAACCTTCCTGGATTTGGAATACTACAAAAACATGGCTCTTACGTTATGAAATGCTATTTTAACTACAGGTTCAACTCCTTTGCATTGTTTACCTAAATGCAAGGAACATAAATAATGCCATTGTATGCAGAGGAGGAGATCTCAGCCTGCATTTCAATGGCACTGGCCTTTTGTGAAATAGGATTAATAATGAACTTGGTGGACATGTTTCTCTCATTACTCTGTTGTGGAAATTATACATTCAGCTTGCTTTAGCATGGATCCGCTGTGTCTAGCATTAGCATCAACATGAGTCACAACTTGAGGATCCATCTGAACCTTGACCATGTTGCGTTGACTCAATGATCTTAATAACCATGGTTTAATTGTGAGTTGTTAAATAATCCTTTCCCTCATAATTTTAAAACCACACAAACTACACAATGCCTTTGTGAAAGGTACAGATTTCACCCTATTCTCGGTGAAGCAGATGGTACATCTTGGGAAAAACGATACCCAGCTGTAGTTAAAAGCAAACTTGATTATATCTTGCTGGTGAATGTAAATAGCCTTACCTACAAATTTAGGTATTTGGACCCAACTGGATTTCTCAAGCAATTTGGGCCTGAAAAAGGGTTTTAAAGTTTAAAAGTTTAAAATAAAATTATATAGTTGTTGGTTGACTGGTTGGTTTTTATATAGGAATATCCTTATCAGATCTAAAAGATGTAGATGCTTGTTGTTAGCTTTTTTGTCCAAGGAAAAAATCTGTAGGAAAACAGTGGATTGGTTTCTAGTGGTAGATGCCGACCTAGTGTGGTCTGAAATAAATGCATGAAGTTATCTAATGGCAGTAGCAAAATTATCTATCTTAGATATATGAACAGATTCTGAGATAAAATCTATACTCAAAATTTGTTTCATTATTTAATTATTGAGGTATGTCTTTTTATACCATCTGCTTTGGAGAGGATTTCAGGGCTTTAATGAAGTTAAATCAATAAAGTATAACTTCTTCAGCTCTGAAGACCCGATATAAGTGGTCCATCTCTGCCCAATTATTAAGCTGATAGCATTTCTTTTGTACAACTAACTCTGTTCTTTCACATTTTCCTACAACATCCTGTTTGCCCACTTGTTGGAACAACCATGAGATATTTTTGAGATTTTATTCTCTGGGCTCTTTTTTGAAATTGATTTCCCTCAAATGAGATACCGCATTGTATGGAGTCCTATTGGGTCAACTTTTAAAAGGCCCTTAAGTGTATCTTTTGTTCAGCTCAAACTTGGATAATGATTTTTTTTGGCTGCAATATTTTATGGTAGTGCTGAGGTTAGATAATTGTTAAATTCATGCACTTATTTTTGTGTGCTTGTTTAATTGTTGTATGCTTCTGCTACGCTTAGATATAGACATTATGTTTGCTATCAAGACAAAAGTACTACAACCAGTACTACTGGGGAAGCTAGATTGAAAGATAGTGATTTTCATGAACATCATGGCAGAGTAGGGATGTGCACTGTATATGTTTTGCATGTTGAATATTAATCAGTTTTCAAGCTTTGCTTTTCATTTGTTCATGAACTGGTCTGGACACTTTCTGTTCTTTCCTCAAGCACTGCATTGCATTTATTTCTTCATCTTAGAGATGTATTCTTCATGTAACTGCTTTCTTTAATTTGTAATAAATGGCCATTGTAAAACATCTATATTAAAGCTAGAGGAGTGCACGGTGAGTACTATTTAGTAAGTACAATAAAACATTGAGGTTAAAATCCCAACCTCTGTCTGACACTTAACTAGGTGTCATTTCTTTAACTTTTCAAGTTTTATATCTATTGATTAAAATTAGTATCATTCCCAGACAGCTTGGTAACAGATTTGGAATTAGGCATTTCCCCCCATATTCTCTTCTCTGAAATGGTCATCTTTTTGTTCACTTGCTTTTTATGGCATATCCTAGCAACTTTCATTTTATTTCATTTTAGGATTTTTTATGTTAAACCTTTTCTTTCACTGTGTTACGATATTTGTGGCATTTTAAAAAGTAAAATGAAGTACAATCGCACCCCATTCCTATCTAGTTTGTATGGGCAAAAGAGTATTAAATTTTCTAAGCCTCTTGTATCTTTAATTAAAACATTCCCTATTTTCAGCCCATTTGATCAAATTCAGATGGATAGGGGTGAAAGATTAATGATGAATCTACTACTGTATTACCCCTGAACAGCCTCTGTTAAATTACCATCATTCAATGTAGAAATGTTTCATTACTGTTTAATTTAATTCATTTTAAAGTACCATTTTAGGAATCCTATTCTGACAAGAAATGAAAAAAGTAATCTGAATTAAAGGGTAGTAATACAATCTTCCATTTTCTTGCAGGTCAAAATTGACAGAGCAATTAAAAGAAGCTAGTTATCACTATTTTCTTTCTTACATTGTCCTGGAAGTCAGAAAACTAATGTATTAACAAGGAGGAAGCTATTAATTAAAGTTGCAGTGTTTGCTTAAATAGATATAAAAAGGTCTTTATACAGAGGGTATCTGCTACATAGAACAGCATTTTAAGAAATGATTATATGGCGATTATGTTTTAATTCCACTTTCTTATAGATGCAGAAAAGTAAAGTTGCAGGAATAAACTAACAGAGATGTTGGTATCTCCCAGCTTATTCTCCCTGGTAGACTTTAGGAAATTAAGTGGTAGAGTACTTTGAATGCTGTAATGGTTTATATAAACATGGAGTGGTGATGGAGTTGTCAGGTTTATGAGTGATAACTAATAGGTAGCTTCCATCGTCACACTTTCTTCAGTTTGGGTTAGTGATGCTGAATGTTGGTGCAGTATAATTTCTCCTCTTCAACTCTTCAACTTTTATTGCAAGACAGAAGAATACACAGTGTAGATTTTTTTTTGTCCATTTGCTCCACTGAATTCTGTTTTACCATCGTTGCTAGGAGAAAGGAAATTTAAGCACTCAGTCTTCGTGTGAGTGTTACACATTATTCTGAGCCATGGTTTGTTTTAATATGGGTTGTTGACTATGTAGCATCACAGCCAGAGAAACTATGTTATGCCTTAGGGCAAAGGTGGGGAACTATGGTCCTTTTTTGACTTGTGGTCTTCAACTCTCAGGATTCCTGCACCAGTCATGCTGGCTCAGGAATTCTGGGAGTTGAAGTCCACAAGTTCTAAAGGGGGCATAGTTCCCCACCTCTGCCTTAAGGCAATATATGTACCAGGCCCACGAAACATTAAAACTATGCTCCTTTGGTGATTCTTTAGATGTATTATATGGGATAAGATGGTTATATATTCTGCCATTTCCCACAGCCCAGCTTTTTGTGCATAGCTGCCTTTTTTTCTTGCTGTAACAAAGTTCAGTGTCAAACATTTCCCGTATTTTGAATACGTGGGGATGCAGAACATCTATGATCCCAAAAAACATGCCTGCTTCAACTGTGACTATTTCCACAGGTTAATAACAGAACTAGACATTTCATTTTTTTGGTAAGTTTTTGTATAAATTCAAAACCTATTTTGACTCTCTCTGACAACTTGGAAGGGACTGTGGCCAATGTTCCTGGGCTTTGGGTACTATTGTTCCCAATGATTGGTACTCACATTTCTTTTCAAATAATCTTTTTCAAGAGTTAAAAGGCTGCATTAAAGAATGGTTACTGTTCAAAGAGTGTACATTTAATGACAATGGTAAATAAGTTCTTCAGTTTTATTTGTTGTTTGAGAAGATTGCTTGAGCATAGGCCCACAAAAGAAATCTATGTGAACTGATGCCTCTCTCAGGATACATTCATTCTTGGAAAGTCTTGGTTGTTTTGGGCTTTATTTATTCATGCCCACAGCCTTCCAAATGGTTATTTTCTCTGATATCTCCCAATCAGAGGTAATTAAGATGCAACAAATGGTTACTCTTATGGAGCTTTGAATAGATTGCTTTTGGTAGCCTGCTTTTGCTCTTAGAACCTTAGAGATAGGGAAAGGAAATTTCGTTTGGACTCAAATCATAGCAATCCATTCATCTCCATGGAAAGACTGGACCTTCCCTAAGGCCATCTGGAGAAACCAACTTTCATGCTGCCTGAAATGTTTCCAGCCCTAAAGGCTTTTAAGTTGGTTTGGGAAATGTATTTTCAATTTTTTTTGTCAGAGCTCAAAATATTTTTGTTTATCCTAACTGATTTAGTCGGTTGTCTGTGTGATTGCAAAACATGCTATTTAATTTATATAGTCATAAATTTGGTAATGAAATGTCTAGTTCCGATATTAACCTGTATTCTTTCTCAAGGGACGCAGTGGCTGAGTTTGTCCATCAAAAGGTTGGCAATTCAGTGGTTCGAATCCCTAGCGCCACGTGAGCTCCCGTTACTTGTCCCAACTTCTGCCAACCTAGTAGTTCGAAAGCATGTAAAAAATGCAAGTAGAAAAATAGGGACCACTTTGGTGGGGAGGTAACAGGGTTCCGTGCACCTTTGGTGTTTAGTCATGCCAGCCACATGACCACGGAGACGTCTTCGGACAGCGCTGGCTCTTCAGCTTAGAAATGGGGATGAGCACTGCTCCCGAGAGACGGAAACAACTAGCACACATGTGCAGGGGAATCTTTACCTTTACCTTATTCTATCTCAGGGAAATCAGGATATTGTTATTTTGATATTTTATCCAGTTTTTATATATGGTCAATACCAGGTAGCGAACATACCCAATACTCCTATTTTCCCCACAACAACAACCTTGTGAATTGGGGTGAGAGAGATTGACTGGCCCAAGGATACCCAGTTGGCTCCCCTGCCTAAAGCAGGACTAGAACTCACAGTCTCCTAGTTTCTAGATTAGCATCTTAAATGTTACACCAAACAGGTTCTTGTACAAATTTTTATTATACAAATTATTTTGTTGTTTTATATATAAGTATATAGACTATTACACAACTACGTTTACGTGTCAGTTTGTTTATATATGTTGGCAGATTGATGTCCCGCCTTTCCTTCAAGAAAACAATATTATTTCATAATGTCTTCCAAACAACCCCAAGAAGGTAGTCATAATTGCTGAAATAGTATTTGATGGTACCATCCCAACATTTTTTGTTGTCCAAAGACAAAATCCCAATGCTCCATTCCTTTTTCATTATGAAAATAATTTTTCCTTAACCCAGAAATTTTGAAAAGTTGCTTTATGTTTTATCCTTTGGACTGAGCACAACTGCTAAAAATAATGGGTAGGGCTTAAGTGCATGAATTTGGAATTGCATGGGGATTTTGTATTTGAAGACTTGCTGGTTGAAACAGCCCTATATTGTTCATCCATATGCTTTGGAGGTATGGATCTTCCTATAATCCACCATAGCATGAGACAATGCAGGTAGTCCTCAACTTACAACCATTCATTTACTGACTGTTCAAAGTTACCACGGCACTGAAAACAGTACCTTATGACCAGTTTCACACTTAGGATAGTTGCAATATCCCTATGGTCATGTGATCAAAATTGGGTTGCTTAGCGGCTAACAGTTGCACTGTCCCAGTGTTATGTGATCATTATTTGTAACATTCCCAGCTGGTTTTCTGCAAGCAAAGTCAGTGAGGGAAGGCAGATTCACTTAACAACCACATGGTTCATTGTACAATTACAGCTATTCACTTAACAACCACATGGTTCATTGTACAATTACAGTGATTCACTGTAAAATGGGGCAAAACTCACTTGACAACTGACTTGTTTAGTAATGTGGGGGGGGGAATGAAAACAAAAACAGACATTTATGGTTACCAATTTAGTTAAGTTCCTCATCCAACTAAGATTTCACTATTATGCTGCATACTATTCCAAGCTATATGTGTTTATGTTATCCATTATTCCACATTAAACTGGCATCTTTCTTTTTTAATCCTTCCCAAGTAGGATATTTAAGTAGGTATTATCAACTTCTAATTAGCACCTGAATCTGCAAAGTACGGGTTTAGTTCATTCTGGATATGAATATGCAAAAATCAAATTTCTTAAGCATTGCTAGAAATGAACTTGCCTACCTAACCTCTATATCTGCAACATTGCTTTTGCATTAAGTGTAAAATATTGGGGAACTGGAGCAACATGCACCCAATGTCAGATAGATGAATCTCTGAGTGCGTATTTAACTCTTTGTGCTTGTTTAGCTTCTGGCATCATATTCATTTAATGACACTTTTGGTCCCCACATTTTTCAGAAAAGGAAATGGATGGGTGGCTGTTTAAAACTTTGCCTATTAGCCCAGAGGAAGAAAATCAAAGGTCAACCCCAGTGGTAAAGAACATGGGGGGGATGGTTGTGCCCCAATAATTAACAGCCTTCTGGTAATTCAAAGTTGGCTTGACCAGACATGCTCATTTTTGGCAACTGTTTCATATCTAGGCAGCCTTCCCCTCAGCCACAATAGTTTCATTTTCCAGAAAAGTTCACCAATTCCAAAGAAATAGGAGCCTGTACCTGGATCCTATCAGATCTTTTCTTGCTTTTTTGCTGATTAACCCCATCCAGCCTACTGGAACCAAGCTTGTACAGTCCAAGCCAAGGTTGGCTGATTTTGTTGTGCTGAACATTTCGTAGTATGTCTCATTTTGCATAATTACAAACCTTCCCTCCTTCCCTCTCTCCTTCCACCAAAAATATCAGGGCATCAAAACATTCTCTATCCAGAGTAAAACACAAATAAAATATTAAAGGTTCTCCAATAAAATAGAAATCAGCAAAAACAGCCAACCATCACCGATTAGCCAAGGATGATAAATCAGTTGGAATCCAAAGGCCTTGCATCACAAAACAGTTTTTGCAACTCTTCTAATTGTTTGAGGCCAAATCTCTTCATGGAGGCTGTTCCAAAGCGTGGGACAACAATTGCTGATTTTCTAACCCAAATATTTAGAGAGGGAGAACCTGAAGCATGTCTTGTCTGTGGAGTTCAGTCTTCAGGGAAGCAAAGATTATAAATAAAAAAAAATCCTTGATGCAGGTATTGTATGTAGGTTATCAGCATCTAGGCTGTGATCATTTCTCAGAAGGAGAAAGGATAATCCCAAAGGGGAAGGAGATTTTTTTTTTTTAGTGAATCACTTGTGTGGTAAGTAGGAATGACCTTGGGAAGGAGAGTGCAGATGGCGGGTGGGATGTAAAAGAATTCAGCCCCAGGAGATGGTGTGAGAAATATTTGAGAAGAGACCTTCCTTAATTTTCTGGAGCATAAAAGGAAATGGAAAGAATACTTTTAGCCTTGGAAGATTATTTTAATGTATTTTTTACAGTGAAGATAGAGTAGTACTTCTGGTTATGCTTCTTGTCTGGATTATCTCAGGAGGCTGAAATCGCACTGTAACAACAATTAGAGATTGGTGGGAAGATTAGGAATTTGTGTGTTTTCTTTGTTTTTATAGCTTATAGGCTGATCTACCAACTCTGAGCAATGTGCAACTCTGCAAAATATAACTGGGATTAAAAATATATCACCTTTCTAAAAACAACTGCATAGTATTTCTGTGAAGGAAGGAGTCATGAATACATTGACAATTATAAGAAGCCCAATCCATTGAACTGAGAATTAATTGCAACAACCCAGTCCTGAAAGTTGATGGAGCACCCAGGATTTTGCCATTTTTCTAAAGCCAGGAGTTGGTACATCTGAAGGAATGCTAGATGGAGTAGGGCAGGGTAATGCCATAAAATGTCTGCTGTTGGAAAGTTGGATGAGGCGTTGACTACTTTATTGCACATCAGTTTCCTGGATTTTAATTATTGGCTCTAAATGAATCTCAATTATTAGATCAGAACTTTTTCCAAACCTCAGTTACAAGTTGTCTCCTACATCTACTTTTGAATCCAAATGACTGATCTTGAGATAGTCCCCCAATTTCCTTTTTTCCCCTTCTTCTTCCCAGTTCTTTTTCTTCTGGATCATCTCTTTTAGACTCTGAATCTGAAGGCCTGTAGAAGCTTACTGTAAATCAAGTGTAGAAATTTCATTAAAATGCTTTAAATAAATGTTTGTAGAATAAAGTTTTGAACCTGGGGAAGATTTTCTTACTAGATTATACTCCAGAAAAGGGCTTAGTATTTGTTGGTATGCATTTGCCCATAAAATGATGTGTCCAAACATGAAGTGTTATGAAACATATTAAACAGAGGCAATTTGTGTCCAGAGTCAATGCTAGAGAGATCTTGATAAGAGAGAATACTTTTTTTAAAATCATACTTTTTTCTCTAAGCACTCTGATATTTTGATAGTTTGATACTTACAATAGTCAGCTTCTCATTAAATGTAATTGTAAAGCAGGGATGGGTGGTTTCATTTTTGTCTTTTTAAAGAAAGCTTTTCAAAATGCTACAGAAATATTTTATTGCTCAAAAAACTGCATGGAATCCTTTTTGTCCATACTTGATAATTTATTATATATAAAAAGTACAGAAGAATGATGCTGGTCAGTTAGGGTCAATTCTTTTATCGAAAGTGCTGGAAGATTTTGCAGCCAATAAAAATGCAAAGCTCAGAGGAACTGAAGATGTATCCAGCCATCTCCTCAGTCTCCTCCCAATCTAATGCCCTCTCGTTGGAATCTCCAAAAGGTGCTTTTCCAAAAGGCAACTAGACTTTCTTGGTTAACTGATAGAGTTAACTTATAGTTATAGAGAATCTCTATAAATATCTCTCACTGGAATGAGTCATGGTAGCTAGAAATTTTTTCCTAGTCCTAGGAAGCACCTAGGACTAGGAAAATGTTTTCTCTCTTTTCAAAAAGTCCAGGTAGGTTGAGGGACTCCGAAGAAGAAGCTGCTCGGGCAGAAGTCTCCAAACTTGGCAAATTTAAGATTTGTGGACTTCAACTCCCAGAATTCTCCAGCATAGGTGGCTGGAGAATTCTGGGAGTTGAAGTCCACAAGTTTTAAATTTGCCAAGTTTGGAGACCCCTGTGCTCTAGGGTATGAGTTGGGGATAGGGAACAGAGATGCTGGTTCAGAAGAACCTTTATTTTGCCATTTCTCCTCCAACTGTACTCATTTTGTTGACTGAGAAAGAGGCTCAAGTTCCACCCACCCCATCTCAGGAAAGCCTCCCTGTATTTTCCCTTAGTACCGAAAGATATCTTGCTGCTATGGGGAATGTCAAGAGGAGCTGAGCAGTCTTCTCCTCTTCTGCATCAGGGGAATTAGAAGTCCTTCTCACTGGGACTTCTGTGGCTGTTTGAGGAGCGCAAGAAGAAACCATGATAAAAGTTACAGATCATCCTCATTTGCACAATGACCTATCCATTTACGGATTGTGGAATCAGAGTATAAAAATATTTCCATTTCTGAATGTTTTGAGCTCCAGGCACTTTCTTTTGAGTTCAAAACAGTTGTGTTTACTGACACCATTCTCGTATTCTTACTACTCCAGAAGTATTCCAAGCTTGAAATAGCTCTATATGTGTGAGAGCAGCTTGAAAGAGACTAATTTGGGCTTGAAATGTTCGAATTTGAAACAATTTGCATGACACAGTGAGGAACCTTTCTCCCTGATTTCTTAATTCTTCCTTTGCCCTTAGGAGTAGATCTGGGGTATGCAGAGCCCTGGTGTGGAAGAGAAAATTCAATCCATCCCCTCAATAATGGCATGCTCTCCTAATGGATCATCAGATTATAATTTATGAGGGTCGCTTACTATAATTTAAGACAGGTTAAAAAACTTTTCTGGGATTGAATATTTTCAGGGGTTGAACAACACATAGACAAACATCAAAACCAGGTTATCCTCAAATTTTTATATTTTCGTCTAAAATCTAATTAGATGTTGGTGTTCTTACCTGACATTTTCTGAGATTCTTTGAACTCTAGCATTTTATTAGATTTTTTTCACCATTATAATTTTTTAAAATTTAATTCTGATGTGTCTGTGATTCACTATCTTCTGGGGATATATAAAACTCATCAATTGAGAAATATACTGTTCCAGAGAAGTCTAGAAGATTCCATTTCCTCTCTGGACTACGCTAAGGCCCTTCTTGATTACCATTTGCCAGGATCAGAAGTTTTCCTGAGAACAGCCAGATTCTGGAATCTCTGGAATGATCCTTTTCCAAATAATGAGTTTTTGCATACTCCCAACTATCTGCAAATGCCTTAGATACTTCGGCATCTGCAAGTGTGTTTTTTCCATCCTCAGAGAAATCCCTGGTGTATTTGTATCCACATTTTGTATGTGTGAATATAAAATATATTCATGGATTATAGATATCATAACCCTGGTCATACAATACACACATGTGCCTTTTAGTGGTTCAAGTCTTACTTTGTTGTAAGGATTCTGTCACACTATTATGTTTCTTTGTCTACCCTAAGAACAAAGAACTTTTGTGTGATGGGGCATGTGCCCTCAAGGAACTGAATGTATGCGCTGCTGCACACTTCAAAGCACCTTCATGGTTATTTGCCCATTTAGGAAATAAATGTCTTGGTCTGCACAGAACTTGTTTCAGACAAAAGCAGCTCTTGCTAATCAAACCTGCATGGTGGCTGAATCCTGTCCCAATGCAGAAAGCATTCAGAGGTGCAGTGTTAGGTCTGGGATTACACATAAGATCAGAAAGCATATCCATGTGATGATGTGCAGGAATGACAGGGATTTTCTAGATGATTTCAAAAAGGAAATAAGAGGGAACAGATTCAACAGCTAGCTTTAATGGGGCAAGGAAGGCAATGGGAAAGGGAAAGTTGACAGAGGTTTATCAACTCAGGAATCACTCAGAACAAACTGATTTGGCAGGAAGTTTAGAAAAGGGGAAATGTTTATTAATTTTTGGAGATTAAGCTCTCCTGTTAAACACCATCATGATTAAAAATTAAATTAATCTAACAACCTAAAATTGAATACATGAAAGGGAACCAAATGAAACCAAGCAGTATTAAAAATTATAATTTTAAATGCTTAAGTAATAATTTTCTTATTTTTAAAATATTGTGCAAATACAGCATTGGCTATAGAAATATCAAGCATTTTTTTTAAAAAATGGAACAAGGGAACAAAGGTAGGTTAAGATTCCAAAATTCAAGACTATGAAGTGTAGGTAGTCCTCAACTAGGACTATAATTGAGTCCATAATTTATGTTGCTAAGTGAGACATATATTAAGTGAATTTTGACCCATTTTATGACCTTTCTTGGCACAGTTGAATCACTGCAGTTAAGTTAGTAACACGGATGTTAAGTGAATCCAACTTCCCCATTGGCTTCGCTTGTCAGAAGGTTTCAAAAGGTGATCACATGATTCAGAGACACTGTAACCATCATAAATATGAGTCTGTTACGAAGCATCTGAATTTTGATCATGTGACCATGGGGATACCTCAACAGTTGTAAATGGGAAAAATGCTCATATCAACTTTTTTCAATGCCATTGTACCCCCAAATGATCACGAAACAAACTGTTGTAAATTGAGGAATACCTGCAATTAAGTTGTGGATCTGTTAAACAAGATGTTCAGATATAAAGATTGCTGAATAGGGAAAGCAGCACTCATTAGATCCAGAATAAGAGCAGCCAATTCTGCCTGATCCAGAGCTCTAGAAATGACAATACTTAAATTTAGATTGCTATGTATACCTGGCATAAGCTGAACTGAATCCTGAAATTTGTGATTTGGAAAAAAAAAAGATCTCTTGCAATTTGGCAAGGAAGGGACTCTCTTGTAAGCATGTAAAAGTTAGTAGAGATCCAAAGTTTGGTACAATGATTAATGCAGTAGGCTGGAAATCAGGAGACCGTGATCCCTAGTCCTACCTCAGCTGGCTGATCTTGGGAATGGGACAGTCATTCTCCCTCGACTCTAGGAAGGAGGCTATGGCAAATCACTTTTGAAATATTCCTAAGAAAACTGCAGGGATTTGTCGAGGCAATCACCAGGAATCAAGACTAACTTGAAGACACGTGCGCGTGCGCACACACGCACACACACACACATACAAACTATCTGTGCAGCTTTATAAAGTTTGTCAAAAAATTTTTAATGTCCATAATGTAGTTTGGAAACAGAAGGTAATAAAGTATATAATTATATTCCCAATGGAAGCATCCACACCAAATTTCAAAGAGAGATGTTGATTTATTTATTTTTAGTCAAAAAGGAATAGGTATTTTCAAATTATTCTGCAGCTATGGTAGGGCTGATTTGTGGGATATGGTGCAATTATTAAGGATTACAGTGTCTTTTTTTTCCCATGAAATAAATCAATTGCGACATTAGAAAAAAACCCAATTGTTCCACTAGCTAATCAAGATGAGAGAGCACCAGTGAGATACCATGAAGCGAATGGTAAAGTAAAGTCTTACTATCTACAAATTCTCCAACTCCAAGAGTGATTGGGGTGATCGGTGGGATCTGATGGGAAGGGTCAATATGTCAGAAAAGCAAATCTCTCAGTTGCTGAATCCAACACTTATTTTCCCCTCAAAGCAACTTACATAGCTGCCACAAAAGGCTTCACAGTATCCCAAAGGTGGATCAAGGCTGGAATGTCACAGAGGCCCAGAATTATGACGGTTTCCCATTCTTGGTTCCAGACAAATCTGATCACATTTTATGCTAGTAGTGGTGGGGAGACTTTAAGCACATAGAGGACTTCTTTTCTAATCAGAAGAAAGGCAGATTCAGACGCACATGATCTGGTTGGCAATGAGCTGTTGAAAACTGAGGAGAAAGAGCAGAGTGTCTCGGATTGTTCCACAGTTTTAGGATTGTTTAGTCCCCAGCTTGGATCAGTGAGTGAGCATTCTTGATTGCTGTCTTACTCAGCCTGCCGCAAAAGCTTTTAGGTTGGCTTTTGTGTTAAAATGTTGCCTTCAGGCCTGGGACGCGAAAAAAGAAGCCATAAGCCAAGAATGTCACGGTATCAGCCATTCCACACCACACCCTGAAAGCATCACCACACAGGCATCTTGTGAGAACTTGTGATGTCATTGGCTGTTTCCTCTGCTGACCATTTCTCTTTCTCCAAAGCAATTGGAGTCTGTTGTGCGAGTTCGTAGGTCATTGTCCGTCTGATGTATGAATCATCACCCAGTCATCTTGGGGAATGATTTAACAAAGCAACTTTCATCCTGGTGTGGGAGCTCTGATTCATGATGCTTTTTTCTAAGTTGGCATAAATGTATGTTGACTGAAAAAAATTAAGGAAACCCGTGGGAATCACTGGCATGCGGGATTTAGAGAGTACCTAGGACTATTCAGCCGTTCAGACCGTTCAGTTTTACCGGTGATCCTGGACTAATCACACACTCAGCCTGACCCATTTGAATTGTTATAAAGGTAGAAGAGCTTGGAGAAGAAATGTAATCTTTCTTGTGAGCTGTATTTTATTTTTTAAGATGTGGTTATGGAAGCTAGAAATATGCTTCCCTGTATCTAATCAAGTTGCTGCTACCAAGCACATAGGACTTTACAATTGCACAGGAAGTGATTTTAGGTCATCATTACATGCAAATATGTATGTCTACATATTACTCACTTATTAGAAAACCCTGAGAGAGATGCAGCTATAAACTTTCTGCCTCTGTGAACAGAATTGAGCACATGATTAAAAAGATAAGTTGTTCAGATGCATGCATGTCTGCGTTACAGAACAGATCCTGCTTGCAAATGTTTTAACATTCATTGTTTAAGAATCATCTTCCTTTTGCTGAGAAATCCCAAAAATATTAGTGTTTTTGAGAGTATGTGGAATTTATTACCTTTTTATCACATAATATCAAAAAAAACCCCTCCCAAACATAAATACTTCCATTTCAATTGGATTATTAAATGTTTTCCCCTCTGAACAGTGCAGTTTTAGATTCACCTTGCTTACATTTTAATACCGATAAACCAGTGTATAAAATCCCAATTAATAATGGTTTTTCTTATATCAATTTGTCCAAAGGAAATGACAAGGGGGCCAAAGCAAGTATCTTTCAAATTTGGGTCATATTGCATGATTTAAACAAAGGGACTGAAGAACAATTTAATTTGTAAGTTATCTTTTTTTCCTTATGTTTAGAATTTTAAGTGAATCATAGGAAATAGGCTTTCATTTACGCAATATTACTACAGCTGTCTTCATGCTTGCCTTTGCAATAATTATCTGATGAGTGTTCATTTCAGTGAAAACAAATTAAGAATACTTCCAGTTCACTCAGTTTCTACTGCCTGGTCTCTTGTTTGAAATGGACCAGCAGTTGCCCGTCTTTTGTCAACTTTAAAATGCAGAAAATACGGGGGAATTTTTTTTAAAAAATGCAGAAAACATGGAAAAATCATCACGAGCCAGCCAAGGCTCCCTCCTGCTGACTAATCTAAAAGTCTAAAAGCATTCATTCAGTAGAGTGTCATGCATCCCCTTGGCTACTAGCCCACTCCTTTACTTTAAACCCTGTCTGTAAACCTTTATAATGAAGTAAAGGAGTTTTGCAATGGAAGAAAGTAAACAAGGCTCATGGCTGGAGAGGAGGACAGGTAAGACTTCTGGTTAGGAAATTGGACCTTTCCAATTTTGCAGAGAAAATGCTACCTCTAGAATTTCCCAACAAATAATATAGAATTTTCAAACAAATTACAGACAAGCCATAAAAGAGCATAACCCGGCTGTTGGAAGCAGCAATTGATGAGGTTTGGAATTAGTTCCATAATGGCATTATTTTCTTGGATAAAGATTCCTCTAAGACCTAGAGGTTGTCTCGCCAAAAGCTACATGATAAGTCTGTGGGAGAAATGGAGCTTGTCCGCAGATCTCTTATATAGGACTTAATTCCTATATTCGCTGGTTAGAAACACAAAGCTTTCTCAGAAATACTCTCTGATTATGTATTTCCTGTTGCTTTTGGAGCTGGCCTTTAAGAAAGTTTTACAAATGTCTTTGTTCCAAAGGGCCTTTCACAAGAGAGGCACTCCATTCTCCATTCTCAACAATCTTAGCTTTAATTTCCTCAGTGATTGCACATTTTTATATATGCATGTATGTATTCATCACTTTGGGGAAGCTATAACTCTGAAAAGAATGTCATAAATTTATGTTCTGGTGAAATGAATAGTAAAGTCCTTGTGGATATTGGCTTGTGACTGTCATATCCTTTCTCTGGTTAATCACCACTTCGAGTTCTGCCTCTTCCCTCAGCCAAAAGTGCCACTGAACTTAATGCATTTGTCCATTATAAAATGGTAAAGTGGCACATTTCTTCATTACTTCTCCCTGGCAGAAAATTTTTCATGGATGGGTTTTCAGCTAAATTATTAACTGGCATGAAAGAAGACCAATCTTCTGCCCTATTCTTTTGGTATTTATTTTAATTGAAGGATTGGGCATGTATATTTTAAATTTAGGAAAGAACGAGATGATTGCTGCTGATATTGCTATAATTTATCTTTTTGTTTGCTTGTTTTCCCTTCCAAGTGTTTTGTAAATTAAGATGATTGCAGTTGTAACCATTGCCAAGGGGACAAAAGGTATGTAGCTTGGTTAGGATATCTGTTAATATCAGCCAGAGAGGGAGAGAGGTTAGAAAATTAATATTTTTCTTTAAACCTTTCCAGAATGTGTACATTTCTGTGATAAAAATATAGTTATTTCTGTCCAGAAATACTGTTTCTGCTGTCAGAAAAATTGCAAAGTACATACCTTTTTGCATACCTATTTGTTAATGAAGGTTCCTGGTGAAAGATCACTTAAGGCTGCATCACCTGGGAGAGCATGTCCTGTTCGGCAACAGGGACTTCCTTCTGCAGAGAACGTGTGGGATTGCAAAGTAAAATTATATTTCTGCTTCTTGTCATGTATGTATGAAATTGGCTTCTAAAAATGAAAGTGCTCATAGGAATTGGCTCAGCCAGATTTTTTTGAGGAGACAAAATGTCATGCTCATGTAGACTGTCCCTAAACTGAGAGGTCTGCTGAAACACAAAATAGGTCATTCTCAGCAGTCCTGAGATTTGTTCAAAAGTGCTGTCACTGGAGGAAAACTCTTATGTAATGCAAGTTTGGCTCTCTCTTCCTTCAACATAGTCTTAGAAGGTTGGAAAGGAACACCTCAAGTTCTGGGGAGACACTGCAAGGTGGAGAAGAGAAAGCAAGGCTAGGAGAAATGATCCCAAGAAGTAGCGGCTTCTTTCAAGACTCTCTCAGTTGATCCAGAGTGACCGCTCTGTAAGGTAATCTTGTATGGTCCCAAAAGTGCTTTTTCAGAAAGCAACTGGACTTTGTTTCTTCCTTGAAAACATTTTGCTTCTCATCCGAGAAATTTCTTCAGCTCTCTCTTCTTCAGAGCTGAAGAAGCTTCTTGGATGAGAAGTGAAAAGTCTTCAAAGAAAAAAAATAAAGTCTAGCTGCCTTTTCAAAAAGCATCTTTGAGACAACCATGACCTGGATGACTGAGAATCTCCATAGATATTCTTGTGTGGGTTTTCTTTTGACTCAGCAGCGATTAAACCCCTAAAGAATGAATCACCAGTTCAGCCAAAGGAACCTTCTCAAAGCCACAGGTTAGAGAGAAAGAGAAAAAAAATATATAATAGCTTACTTCTAGTAGTAGTATGCTTGTGCTGTCCAGTTAAGGACAACAGTCTTTCAAGAATGGTTCTTTACAGAACTATATGCATTAAACTAGATAGTCTCAACTTGGTGTTGTCGGGAAATGCTGAATAGCAATTCTCAGAATAACTTTCTAACACTTGTTGGAAAAAGCTGTGTTGCACCACATAACTGTAAACTAAGCTAGATAGTCATACATCATAGAGATGAGGTACAATTTGGGAATTAATGAATGATGCTGGGCTGGAGTTCGGTTCCATCATATTTCTTATTTTAGGGCTCAGTGCCATATTTAATTACTACAGAGAAAACTAGCCAGCTGCTTACAAGATGTTCTTTTCCATCCCTTTAAAATTGGGAAAATTCCTTTCAATGAAATTTTGGATTTCCCAAATTTCACTGAAAGGAATTTTCCCAATTTCAAGTGAATGGAAAAGCTCACCCCCACCCCTGGCCCGGGCTAAATCTATGCTTTCAAAGGGGCTTGCTCCAAGCCACTCTTTCTTATTATTTGGCAGATTTTTATATTCACAGACATTGTTCCAGAATTTGGCAGCTTTGCATATTCTTGACCAAGAACAAAAAGGCCCGCTTTGTGGCTGTTGAGCATGAGGTACATCAGAAGGCCACAGCTGGTCCCAGCTGCTGCATGGAGAATAACATCGAACAAAACGGGCACTAGGACCGAAGGGCAGCCTGGCAGTCCGGCCCTTGGAGGATCTGGCAGTCTTTGTGGCTAAGACTGAGCTGAAAGCCAACAGCAGCCAGCAGCAGGTTATGAATCATTTCCTCCTGTTGCCAACACCCCCTGCCGCAGGGGCTGCCCTCTTTTTACCTTCAGCCCCAGCATGTTTCCTGAAAGAGCACATCCTCTTTTCTCCTCCTCAGCCCCATCCAAAGCTCCTCCCAAGTCCCTCTCAAAATGAGGAGGCCTTTGCAAGCAGGGTGAAGTGAGTTGAACCAACGTCCATAGGAGTTTTTGAGGGTTTTGTCAGGATACGTCTACGTGAACGTCTGGCGTTTCAGATAAACCTTTGCATCTTTCGGTCAACCGCTCTCACTGAAGGGGGAAAAAAAACAACAACAAACCCCACTGCTGTCATCACACTGGAGGTCAGGATTTGGTCACTGGCACAATGTCACAATCCACCCCCACCCACCCCCGGCTGCCGCCATTTGTACCAGCTTAAGTATTTTCATTGGTTCAGCTCTTCAGTATTATAACCTAAACCAAACTCTCCCTGAAGCATTAACAACAGAAGAGTAGGGGAACCAATTAAAAGCATGTTGCTGACACTGTGCATGGCGTAAACTTTCTGGAAAGAGCTTATTATTCTTTGCTGCTGTTGCTGCTGCTGCTACTACAGCTGCAGAAATGACGGCCTTTCTTGCAACAGACTTGTCCTCAAGCGAAAAACAGATGTTCCGCCCTTGCCCAGAACTGACTTGCAGGCTCTTTTCTTTTTAACTGCATGAGGACTGGGTGGAATATGACTCTTGTGAGCAGCCGGTGCAGTTGTTCCCGTGACTTCATTGGGGATGAAAAGCAAAACTCCCTGCCATGCCTGTTTCCATTCACACACCTGTGATGGGTTGTAGATGTTTATAATAATTCTAAAGCGCAGGAGAATTCACATAGCCATTAGTAGAATTGAAAATGCTCTGTCTGGTCGACCATTTCCTCACCCTGCCCAGCAACAGAGACTCCTTGTGTTTCTGTCGTGCTAACCTTTGTGTTTTGTACATCCGTTTTCCGATAATGGAGTTTGCATTTTGCAGAATATTAATTTCTGCACAATGTAATTTGTTGTTTTCCATATACGTCAAGCCAATTCCCGCCCCCCCAAAAAATGATTGGGGTAGGAGGAGGGAATGCATTCATATATAAAGCACTAGTCATATATGAGGTGAAACATCCTTGATAAGAACTCATGGCATCCTGTGATCAAGATAACAGTGAGTGCTGAAGTCTATGCAGTAAAAGCACCCCTGTCCACAGCTGCTTGAAGCTCACCAGCTGATTTCTAAAAGAAACTTAGTTCATCTTCATGTTTTTAAAAATATAATCATGCCACATAGGTAGAGCAGGTAAAGATCTAGGTATAGCAACAGCACTTAGATTTGTATACTGCTTCATAGTGCTTTACAGCCCTCTCTAAGCAGTTTACAGAGTCCGCATATTGCTCCCAACAATCTGGGTCCTCACTTTTACCAACCTCAGAAGGAGGTTGAGTCAACCTAGTGCCAGCAAGAATTGAACTCCTGGCAGTTGTCCGAATTAGCCTGCAATATTACGTTCTAACCACTGCACCACCACAACTCTTGGTATGCTTTTGGTATTGTGTATAGTACAGTAATTAATAATTCAGTCTAGTTGTAGCTGTATCACAACATCCACACACAGGATATCCTTTTTGTTGTGTTTTGATATTATCTTCATTGCTTTCTCGCTTGCAGCCTTACTCTGCTAGGAGTGGTTCAGTTTTACTTCCCTAGTTTAGAATACTTATCATGTCACTGGAAAGAATACTGATTGCAATCCTGTAGGTTTCTGGATATCTACATCAGGACCAAGATCAGTTAGGCAATTAGAATGGAAAGAGGAAGCTCACCAAGGGAGAACAGCCATCTTCTAATCTGGCTATTATGGCAGTGTTCACTCTCAGGCTTATAAGTGGGTATAGCTGAGGCTAGCTATGTTACTGTATGTTGCATTGTGTGGTTTTAGTAGTGGCTGTGATCATACAATGTGCAACCCAACAGGAGTAGTGGCTCTGCTCATATAACATCCACCTAATTTGCCTGTGGTTAACTCAACTTGGCTTTCTAGATTTTACCAAGACGTCGTCTGGTGTGCTAATCGCATGGGGTAGGTTTGCCCATGCTAAGCTAAATTGTTGCGGGCTGACTGTAGTCCAGTGTTTCTATGATGTGGAGCCTTTCCTCAATTTCTAGATCGGAGGATGGCAATCCCATAACCTTCTAGAAGGCTTCTTTGTATATAGGATGGTGATTTCTGCCAGAAGAAGAACCTCTCCCTCTTTACAGCTACCGACAATTATTTTTAAAAGAAACCTGTAACACTGGAACTGGGAAACTAGCCTAGTTTTCAAAGGTGTCTGCAGTGTATTGTAGTGGATTACAAAGGAAAATATGTGACAAGCAATCTTAAAGGTTGTGAATTTGGAGCATTGTCATCCATCATAAACAAGTGTCAACATTCCTGTCTGGCTGATTTTTTATTAAAAAACACCGAGAATTCTCTAGCACCTTAAAGACTAATTAATTCACTACTGTATTCATATTCTTCACCTCACTTCATCAAATGGACAGCTTATTCTGCAATAATTGTATTACTCTTAATGTGAATTGGCTGACTCCTGCAGAAAATCGTGGAGCTATATCAGTAGCTGGGTACAAGGGTATGAAATTGGGCCAGGTGTGTGACCACTATAAGAAAGTAACCATCAAATAAGGGTCACTTCCATACACAGGTAGTTGTTGAATTACAACAGTTCGTTTAGTGACCATTCTGAAGTTGAAATAGCACTAAAAAAGGGACTTATGACCATTTTTCACACTTATGACAGTTGCAGCCATTCCCTGATCACGTGATCAAAATTCAGATGTTTGTCCAGTGACTCATATTTATGACGGTTGCAGTATTCCAGGATCATGTCATCCCCTTTTCCCAACCTTCTGACAAGTCAATGGGGAGACCAGATTCATTTAACAACCATGTTACTAAACAACTGGAATGATTGCTTCACAGCTATGTCAAGAACAGTCCTAAAATGGGGGAAAATTCACTTAACAAATTTCTCACTTGGCAGCATAAATTTTGGGCTCCAGGATTACCTGTACAACCCAGTTTAACCCATTATCCCTTGCAAGCAATTTTGCCACACCAGTGTTTTTGCTGTTTATTATGCTCTTCTCCTCTCATGGGGCTTATCTGTCTTCCTTCCACTTTAAAAGCCACTGTCAAATGTAAAATAAACTTGGTTGAAAATAAAGAGCAGCCTAACTGGCCAGTATATGGAATGGTAGCAAAGTCACTCCTTTGTGAACTAGGAAGGACCAGGCGAAGATACCAACCTTGCCTTGGCAATGCCTCAATATTGTCTTGAGTCTGGCAGAAGGAAGGAACACAAAGGGGCAGGAGAAAAGGGGAGTTCTCACCAGTGAGGAAATCCACCTGCTTTGCAGCTCCAGAAGCCGCACGGTGAAAGCGTTTCTTTTGGGACAGTATCTGAGCTGAAAGTTAATCAGCTCCGCTTGCAGTCACCCACACAAGGCCTATAGCATTGTGGAGGCTTAAAAGCATGGTGCTAATCGCGGACTGATGCAGCTCTTGCAAAAGAAAGGAGCCTATCGTGGCCGATAGTGGTTTGCAAAAACAGTGAATTAATTCAGTGCCTCTCAGGCTCTAATTTCTTGGCAGCTGGGCAGCACTTGAGGTTTAATTAAAAAAATCTCAATCTGGAAGACTTCTAGAGCAGGATTAAACATGTGGAGAAGAGGAGAACCTGCCATAATAATGAAAAGCTCCATTATTTGTGGAAAGTTTAGGATGATAATCCATACCTATTGCTGAGTAAAATTACTGTCCAAGCATTTTTTAATTGGCAGAAGTCTACCCAAGCCTAAGGTTTGCTGTTCCCACTCTCTGCCTTGCATTAATTTTGGTTTGTTGATTGGTGTTGCCTTGATAATGCATGTGCAATTTGTGCGTGGCATGTTAAGTGATGGGTTAAACCTTCTGGATTAACTGCCATTCCTATTGCAAACATCACCAATCAGTGGAAAACATCTTCCAATTATGATGCGGAGATGGGGCCTAGAGAAGGGGTGAGTTTTAGCAGGTGACTTGGCTTGGCTTTCCTGTACAGAGAGTTTTTCTCATCCACCCTGCAAGCCCATTGGACTGGTGCCTAGGTGGCAGGATTTGCAGGTGGCTCAACCTGTGTTTTCCTATTTTCTCTTGGGAGAGTGCAGGTGAGTGCTCTTTCTGTGCTTCTTGCAAGTTGCCTGAACAGTCGAAGAAAACTCAGGGAGACACGGAGCTTAAAAACAACAACAACCCAATAAAGTCACAAATCCAGGAAAAGGAGGTTTTTCAAAACCTGGCATCTTTTGCAAGCCCACTGAATCTGAAAGATCTTCAGTCTTCAACTTTGGTGGAGGGTGATTCTTTTCAAAGCCTCTCCCCTCTGCAAATGCACTGAACTCAATGGCAGTTGTCTGTGTTTTGGAAATAAACCCCCTGAGGCCAGAGAGAGGGTTATGAGACTGCACTGGTTGAAGGGACCAACACTTCACAAGACATCTGACTCCATTGCCAGCCATGTGGATAGTGATGGGGCTCAGACCCAGCAGGCCTTGAAAAAGCCACTGCCTGCTGTTGGTTGAAAGGGAAAACTATCTTTAACATTGGTGTAGACTCACGCACGGGCTACGTACAAGATGTAGGTAACATGAAAACAGCAGAGTAAAATGTTGCCAGGGGACTGTTTAGACAATGGTAAGATGCAAATGGGGAAAGGCTCGTTTTTTAAAAAAACCTGTGTTCTTTGCTATATAATAAGATAAGCACCAGGAATATAGAAACCTAGAATGAAAGAACTGGAAGAGATGTTGGAGGGAGATAAAGTAATTTAACCTACCATCTCTCTAAATGCAGGAATCTCCTACTACAGCATCGCTGGCAGATGGCTACTCAGTCTGTTTATATACCTGATGCAAAGGAGTGGCCATCACTTCTAAAGGCAGTCAAGCAGCTTTTACCATTATGATGCCTCTTCTGATAGCTAACCAATGCCTACTTCCTTGTGACTGACAGTTTCTTGCCCTGCCTCCTGGAGCAACTTGCTTGCAGCAGTCTTAAAACCAAATGTTTATCTGTTTATAATATTTCTAGCCTGCTGCAATCAAATGATTCTAACTGTCCTAAACTACACAAACAGGTTTTGAAATATGCACAATAAAACCAATTTTAACAATAACAAATGCATCCGCTCCCATGTAGAAAGAAGGACAAACAACAACAGAGAACGAAGAAGCAAGATGGCATCAGATATGGACTTAAGGAAAGGCTTGCCAAATCCATTTTTGTTAGTTTCTGGAAACCTGAAAAAGCAGGGACCAACTTTATCTCCATTGGGAGGCTGTTGCAGAGTATTAGCACAGCCAGAGAAAAGCTGTTTAGCCCCCACCCCACAAATCTTTTAGAAATGGAGATGTAGAAGAAGTATGTTCTCTCAATGTGATGAGGAAAATAGAATGTGCAGAAATGAACAGACTAACACAAGGAGAAAGAGCAAACAATATCATATGACATGGGATTTATTTTATCAATGGTTAAACAACAAAAATGGAAGTTAGAAATGGAAATAGGGAACAAAATAAAGAAGATACGTTAAAAGAGATAAGCAAATATTATGATTAGTATGTTGAATATTATTTTAACACTGTAGAATTAATATGTTGAATATTACTACTGATGGGATCAGATGGTCCTGAAGGTAATGTTTAGTGGTTAATACAAAAGGCAAAGATTTAAGGTAGGAAGAAGAAGGAAAAACTGAGTAATTGTTTGGTTTCTTTCTTCCTTTTTACTCCCTTGCCAAGCAAAACTGAATAGGGTTTCAAGATGACTATAGCATGCTGACTGGAGTCTTCAGCAGAAACATTTCTTAAGGCCACTATGTGTCCTCACTTGTACAAACAAACAGAACCAATTCCTTGGCTCATTTACCTTGTTCCTTTTGCCAGCTACTCAGGCAGCAAAATGTATTTTAGCAATATTGGGCCTACTGAAGGGCTGCATTTGGCAAAGGCTGCTTTCAGGAGACTGTTTGACCTGAGCAGGTAGCAACTTTATGGCACCTCCAAGTCACCAGGCCCTCCTGAGCTTTGAAGTGTGGATTAACAAACATCCTTTTGTCTGTGTGTAGTATAAAAAAAGGGAACTTGTCAGCACTCCTCACATGTCCAATTATCTTTGCATGTGTTTTAGTATCTCTAGTAGTTTGGGGAGGGGAGAAAAGGTTGGTATAGAGATCAGATGGTGAAGGGGGATTGGTTGTAAAAATGTAAATGGAGCACTTTGGTTCCAAAGAGCACTTTGCTTTCAAAGACCTCCTTATCCTTTCTCATTGGCTGTGTTTATGGTGGCTTGTTAGTAAACTCGGAGAGTGAAAGATCTGCTCTGTGATACACATACACAATCAGGCTATTGGAGGTGAGTTCCCAATGTGCAACTCCACTCTTTTTGCATAGCGATTAAACAAATGAACAACAATGAGTGGTGTGCAAAAAATTTCCTTCAGAAGGAAATAGATCATCCACATTGGCCAAAGAGCCCTGGCTGGGCTACTTTGTCTACTAGTAATGGAGGCCTTTGATGGATTTTAAAGTAACAGTGATGTTTCCTTGTTAGAAAAATTGTCAGAGAAGGGAGCCATATACATCACATTAGCGATGGCATAATGGCTGCATGACTCAAAGTGCCAGCAGATATATATTCTGCCAGCTGATTAAAAAGGGAATCTGAAAGGGTCCAGTCTGGTGTGTGTGTGTGTGTGTATTTGTTTTTTAAAGTTTTCGAGGGTACTTACATGTATGTGTATGGAAACTTGAGTACATGATCGCTGCGGGTACGCATCATGCTTTGTCTTCAGAACACCATCTGTAGAGCTGGTTGCTGAACAATTGTGCCTGTTGGCTTCTTGCCTCCTGCAGAAAGCAAATTGCCAGCCTTTGGCATCATTATGATTTCCAGGAATACCTGTAAGCCCGGTAAGGTTTCTTAGAAAGTAAAAATAACTGAGAGCTAAAACCCAGTGCTTTGAAATCTCCCCATCCCTCCAATGCTAAAGCTTATCGGGAGCAGTAGAAAGAATCCTGCAGGAGTAGACAAAGGTAGCAGTTTGGCAAAACAGTGCTTTGCAATTGTTTATAATTGCCCTAGCAGCAATTTTATGAAAAGGTAGAGTATCTCCACATCCCCATCCCTTCCAAATTCCAGATGTGCTCAGCTGCCTTAAAGGTTGCGGACTCCTGGCATAAACGTAAGTCGTGTATATTAATTTGAGTCACATTCCTAATATAGCTTCCTGTGTTTTATTTCTAAATAATACTGCCTGGCCCACTGCAAAATTTAGCTTAACCTTGCAAAGGACAAGCTCATGCTAAGAGCAGTGACTTAAGCTTGCAGGGATGCTCTTGTGCTTGTCTTGTCTTTTGTTGCTGTCAGCAAAGTTGTACAGAGAGGAAAGCTCCTAGGATTAAACTCAGCAGAAGATCTGAGATAACATACCTGAAAACGATGCTAACAAAATTCAAAAGAGAAATAGACATTCAATGTTTATCTTTCACGATTTCTGTAGCTCAAGAGAACCTGCTGCCCTCGAAATGTTTTTGTTATACTAGCTTCATTAGCAGTAGCTACTACAGCTGATGGTGAGGAATTTATAGGAATTCTATAATTCATAGGAAGCTAAAAGATGACTCCCACCAGGCATTTGGATGACTGTCTCTCACTGGGGGAGACAATAGAGAATCCATGGAGCAGGTTGGAACAGGCACCTTGCCAACATGTGAAGAGGGTGGACCAAGACAGCTGAGCTAACATTTCATTCATCTACACGTCTGTCAGTTCCATTGGGAAAATGTGTGTGCAGTGTTGCTAAAGTACTTGTTAAGAGTTCTCTTAAACCAGTGGTGGCGAATCTTTTTGGCACCAAGTGCAGAAATGGGAGCGAGCACGAGCGCACCGGAAACCGGAAGAGCAGCCCTCTAGCGTGCCACACAGGAGTGCTGGAAACCAGAAGCTCAGTTTCTGGTCACCTGGTTTTCCAGTTTCTAATGCATGCATGCATTGGAACCCAGAAGAGCAATGGGAGATGGCTGTCGTGCCCAGAGAGATGGCTGTGCGTGCCACTTGCGGCATACGTGCCAAAGGTTCACCATCACGGTCTTAGACGATGTTCTGTTTTCACCCTGCAAGAGAACTGGTCTTGCAAGTCTCCATCAGATGGAAAATCCCACTGCAAGGGGTACCATCCCTAGGAAAGTCCTGTAATTTTTCTTCGTGGCATTAAGAGTTCATATTTATTGATATATTGGAGCAAATAGTGCTGTTAAAGCTGTCACCCCCCAAAAGTACCTGTATTAAGGTAGGTTGTCTGTTGCTCATTTGGAGCAATGCTTTTCATCCCACTCGGTTAATTTATTCATGTACCCATGAAAAACTGACTAAACTTTACAAGAAAAGAAACCCTGTAATTCCCAACAACAGACTTAAGAAGAACATCTCATTGGTTGTGTTTACATTTTTTTGGGAAAAAAACCTTTTTCTTTGTCATAACACATGGGTATCTCATCCTCTTTCCTTTCAAGTCCTTAGAGTATGGATCTTGAATATAAACTGCTCTAAACAATCTTGAGAGCTAGGTAGATAATAGTCCAAGAATTTGATGGCTTGCATCCATCTGCTAGGGATGTATCCAGCTAGTTGGTGTCCATTTCAAGTTGACTTTCCTAAATCTGTCTGGCTAATGATCCCTCTTACCATCCACCCTTCCTAAAAAGGGGGCATCTGTGTTAGCTTAAGACACTAAGACCAGGGCATGCAGTGGGTGGGCTTCTCGTTTTGCAAGAACTATTGCCCCTGATAAATGTTCTGATTTACCAGGATGAAGATAATTATGAAGTTGTTACAAATGTAAAAAGTCTAGAGCTCAAGCTGCTTCATCAAAGCTGGCCATCTAAGGACTGTTCAGGTGAGACGGATCTATGAGAAAGGGAATTTACACTCCTTTGAGGAATACTAAGCTGTCATGTTAGTGGCTGATCAAATAGTCAAGCATAGATCTGAGCTGAGCTTGTCACGTATGTGAGATGGTTGTGATGTTTTATAAAAACGAATGACCTTGTGGATGTTCATTTATACTTCCTCATCCTGTCCTTGGAAAATATGGATTGGCACAAGGGAGATCCTGTCCAAATTTATGAGCCCGGGACATAGGAAATCCAAGACAGAAAGAGGAAATATTGGTTACATCTTCCTTTTGACAAGGCGTCGCCTGAAGATTTCATAAAGCTCCAGTTGGCCTGTCAGCAAGCTGCAAGGCTTCCCATAGAAAAAACCCCCCACATTTGTTCCACACTGAGGCCTTTGGGATGTCTGGTGGAGAAGTTATCTTTCTGAATTACCAACCAATCTTCTGTGAAGTGCTGTTACAGCGTATCTACAAGTAACCTAGATAGATTTTTTTTTTAGTGTCGGTGTATATATAAGAAATTGTTTTCTTACAGATTTGAAGGTCTTCTCTTCAATGGGGGAAAGGCATGAATAATAACATCCTTCCCTTAAAAGAACCTGAATTTATATAGGACTCTTATGAATTTTGCTTTTGGAGTAAAGCAAACTTTTCTGGAACAACATGCTGAATCTTCTGGGTTGGGTACCTAAATTTTAGATATATACAACTCAGAGGTGGTATTCAGCTGGTTCTGACCAGTTCTGGAGAACCAGTAGCAGAAATTTTGAATATTTTAGAGAACCGGCAAATACCAACTCTGATTGGAGATTTTACATTATCTCCCTGCCATGCCCACCAAGCCACGGCCACAGAACTGGTAGTAAAAAACATCTGAATCCCACCACTAATACACATGCATTCCACATAAAACACACATAATTTTGTACGCAGTCTGGGTTTAATACCTATTCTGCATTGGAATAGGAAATTTTGCACATTTTATATATTTCTATTTATTAGTTACAGGTAGTCCTCAATTTACGACTGCAATTGAGCCTAAACTTTCTGTTGTTAAGTGAGACATTTCAGTGAGTTTTACTGCATTTTACAATCTTCCTTAACACTGTTAAGCAAATCGCAGTTTTCAAGTTAATAACCCAGTTGGAAAGTGAATCTGGCTTCTCCATTGATTTTGCTTCTCAGAAAGTTGCACAGCAATGGTCATAAATATGAACCGGTTGCCAAGCATCTGATTTTCCATCACATGATCATTGAAAAGTGAAAATGGTCATAAGTCACATTTTCAGCACCATAACTTTGAACGGTCACTAAATGAACTGTTGTAAATCGAGGACTACATGTACATTTTATTGTTTTATTGCTTAAACTGATTTCCCCCTCTTTTTTAAATATTGTAAGAATCGGGAGTATTTAATTTACTGAAAGAACCTCAGCTGGATTTGAATAATAATACATTCAGACCCTTCTCTATCGGCCCACAGTCTAGCAATCAGTATAATAGACACCAATGTCACCATCTTTCTGGGGATTCTCTCGCTGCTGAATTGAAATGTTCTCTGGCCATTGTTGAGTCAGAAAAAAACAACATCCCACCTATGCTTGTGTGAAATATGCATCCTATTGGCAATCGCTATCCTGTCTCTATTGTCTCTGTTTCAAGTCTCTGCAGTCCCTTGCCTTCCTTCAGCCTAACAGGTTTTATACACCTTGAGGTGGTTCTTGGACAGTGCCAGATCAAGAGAGAGGGAAATATTTCAAAACCTGTTCAGCTAAGGATCTTCATGCCTGCCTCCATTGCAGGGTGGGGATGAGAAGAATGTGACATCATGCAGACATAGCAGGAAAAAGATGCCTGTGATCTCCCATAGGGGAGTTGCAGAAATTTGCTGAATTGCAACCTTCCCCATCACTTGCTAGATTGGACTGCTGGGAGATTTAGTTCACGTTGACTTTCTGTAGTAGTAAAAAAAAATGGTTGAAGAACTAGAGATGGTGGCATGCTGGGCAAAGAGAGGATATTATCCAAAAGATTGATCAAAAGAATAGAGAAATTGGCTAGCTTTTTAAATTGAAAAAATGCCACTGGCTAAAGCTACTCTCTATATGACTGATTAATCATCATCTTCATCAGCACTGAGTGGGTATTTTAAATGTCCTTTCCTTTGGAAGTGCTTTTAAAAATCAGTAGAATTTCTCCAAGACTTTAGCAGAAGTGAGATGAGACAGCAAACATGTCCAGGGCAACTTAACAATAGCTTATAGGGAAAGGCTGCACTCTTTTTAATTTAGGCTTTCTTTTGGTTCAGAATTGTTCAGAAATGTCTTTTAAAAATAGCCTCTCAGCATATTGGAGGGGATTGTGAGAAACTATTTGTGACAAATCTGCAACTGTAGTTTATATTACAAATGGAAACAGTGGTTTATGGTAATTTTGCTGTCTGATCAATAATTAGCATTATTCCTCCATTGTTAATAGGAATGGGCCTGATGCGAAGATTATAGTTTACAACAACCCCAAAATACCAATCCATTGTTTTAGTTTGGGGGGACTATGTTTGGAAAGAGCAAATTTATAGTAGGTCTTCAATATACTTGACTATTAATATCTCAATCAAGTTCAGGCATAGTTGATATATTCACGCATCCCATACCCCATCATGATTTCAACTTATTCAGTTACTGATTATATTTCCTAATTGCAGGCCAGCTAGCAGTATAAGGAAGCAGCCTCTTGTTCCACTGAGCTAGGTCTAAGATTTTAAATATTCAAAAACAAAAGAACAATATACCATGAATATTATATGAATGGAATAAAGATGATCACCTCTGTCAAAAAGCTAGAGTTTTGTAACTGTGATACAAGTACCACCATGAACCTTCCAAGATATTGGATGGCACTTCTAGATTGGATAAAAGTCCTGTATCTCAAGCTTGTATATTAATTGTTAAATAATCCATTGTTATGAGCCATGAAAGCACAGAATATATCAACTATACATTCAGAAAATTCATGTTTAGCTATTGACTTCTATTTTTTTCTGTCTTCTTTTACTGGCCACTTGTTTGATATGCTGTGAGATTACTGATTACATTTCCTCCAGCTAATCTTATTGATGATCCAAGATAACTATGCATTTATGGCTAATAGAAATTAAACCTCATCTAAATCTTCTCAGATTTTCATGTAATATTTGGTCTTGACTGGCTTTGAGAAAACTCTATGAGAAATAAGATAGATTCTCAATTTAGAGTTACAAAAGAATCCAAACTCCACTCCAAAAATCAATAATTTAGGCATTCATCAGGAACATTCTGAAGGAGCATTCATCATGGCCATATACTTTATCAACATTTTGTGCCTAAAACTCAAAAAACTTTTGCATCAACCGGACAAACTGCCTTATTTTAGCTCCTTTAAGAAAGGATTCACATAACATGGTTTATACTCAAGTTCCTTTGAAAAAAAAATGAATAAGTTATATATACCCTTCTGCATTGACTTTTTTTTACCAAATTGGCATTAAAAAAATTTAATTTAACTTTCAGCATCCAGTCCTAGCAAATCAAAGGCCAGTCTTGCTCTATCCTGGCGAGCAGAACTTAAGAGTGGCCTCCAGGAGTGGCCAATAGGAACAGTAATCCTATTTAACAGGCAAATTGTTTAGTTTTACCTGTTTAGAATTTTATGGCTTGGATAGAATTTTAAAACTGCAATCTTAGTATTTCACAGTGCTAAGTTAACAGTCAGTGATAGTTAATAAACTTGTGTTCGTTCATTGATATCTCAAATTAATTATACTAGACTCACCAAGGAAAAAGCTCAAACTTTTAACTGCAACTGAGTTAAAATTTAGATATTTAATTCTTTTCATTTTTAATATTTTATTCCTTTTTTTTACTTACTTATAATTTGTTTAATAATTATTTTAGCCAGTTATCTCTATATTTTTACAAGTTCTGGTTGTTTTATTTTATTGTGGCTTGTCCCTATCCTGTTTTGAAATTTAATTTGAGTTGTTGCCCCTTAAGAGTATAGGTACCATTGCTACATTAATTTACTGAAGTCAAACTTGGTTTTAAACCAAGGGTCTTCAAACTGGGCAAGTTTAAGACTTGTGGACTTCAACTCCCAGAATTCCTGAGCTAACTTGACTGGAGGAGGAACTCTGGGAGTTGAAGTCCACAAGTCTTAAAGCTGTCAAGTTTGAAGATCCCTGTTTATACCAAGGCTTTTATTGGAAATTTGAAGCTGTTATTTTAGTACAATGTTCACAAAGGAGTATCCTTTATTTATCAATGGATGCCTGTAAATTAAAACATACTTTGAAGTTGTCATTCCAGTTCTCTTTAGTAGATTGATAGCTATGTAGAAATATTCCTTGACTTGCAACCAGAATTGAGCAAGAGAGTTGTTAAGTGAATTTTGCCCCATTTTATGATCTTGCCACCGTTGTTAAGTGAATCACTGCAATAGTTAAGTTACTAGCATCTGTGTATTAAGTGCATCTGACTTCCCCATTGATGAAGGTTGCAAAAGATGATCACATGACCCTGAGACACTGCAACCACTATAAATACCTGCCAGTTGCTAAGTGTTTGAATTTTGATCACGTGACTAGGGACTGCCACAATAGTCATAATGTGAAAACCAGTCATATGTTAAGTGTCTATGGAGATTCTCAAGGCATCCAGATCATGGTTGTCCCAAGAGTGTTTTTTTCAAGAGGT
The DNA here is from genome assembly GCA_004320025.1 of Laticauda laticaudata. Classification (NCBI taxonomy): domain Eukaryota; kingdom Metazoa; phylum Chordata; class Lepidosauria; order Squamata; family Elapidae; genus Laticauda; species Laticauda laticaudata. The sequence continues at coordinate 55,260 of BHFT01054409.1, forward strand.
AACTGGACTTCCTGGTTTTTCTTTGAAGACGTTTCGCTTCTGGGAGCTGAAGAAGCTTCTTGGCTGTGACATGAAATGTCTTCGATTGCCTCTTGGAAAAAAAGCACTTTGGGGACAGTCATAAGTTTCTTTTTTCAGTGCCTTTGTATGTTTGAACAGTCGTTAAAGGAATGGTTATAAGCCAAGGACCGCTTGTAATCAAAGTGTGGTAACTAAATGAGAAGGCAAAAACTGTTCAGTGTTTGTTTTTTAATGTGGAGTAGGACGCATAGCCTACTTCTGAGTTTTGTATCCATTCTCGTTCTGCTTTTCCTCCTTCAAAGCCCCTTCTGATCCCAGCCTGTGGCCTCTCTTGAGCTTTGAGCCAGGCCTGAATAGCTGAGCAGTTTTGCAATAGAAGTACTCCACCCCGAGTGTCCCTGTGGGTAGGACAAGAAGACTCAGTGACTTCAGCAGCACTTTGCAAGAGAAGGTTGGGAGTACAGCCTCTTCATGCACAGCCAAACATATGTACATCTGGTCTTGTCCTGCACATGCCCCGGAGCGGAGGAATAACTTGGAAAAGCTCTTCCACCTTCTTCCCTTTGCACCTCCTCTTCTGCTTCCCACAATGCATGAGGAATACTGGGATACAGGGATCTTAGAAAGAGACCAAACCATTTGGATAAGCAAGTGAATTTGACAAAAATTGTCGCTGTAATAATACTTGTTTTTCATTTTTATATACGAAGTATATAAGTATAGGAAAGTGCTTGTAATGAAAAGGATCTCTGCTTCTGGGCCTTTAAAACCAGTCTTGATTCACAGATGTTAGCAGGCACTGCTAGGATTATATACTGTGAAAAGAATAAATCACCTGACTTTTTGAAGCTAACATTGCTAGATGTCTGGGTAGACGCAAAATCTTTTCCTCCCTCCATATTGGCCAGGTGACCATTGCAGATATGAATATTTTTTTGCATTTTAATATCTCCAAGAGATTGTCCAGGTTTTTTTTTTTAAACTTAAAAGCTAAAATATATTTTCACTACAAATATATATTGGATTTATACTGTTAAAAGTTCCCCTCCCTCCCCAAATCCTGGAAATTGTATTTTAATGTGCTGAGAATTATGCTAAGCGATGGTTAGTCTTCTTTCTTAGAACTACAAAATTCCCAGAATTATCTGGCAATGTAAACGTATTTGTATTAACTGCTGGTTTAGTGCCAGTCGTGTACTAGTGGCAACAAAATGGTGTATCAGAGTATTTGCTTCCAAAAACTACATGGAGATGGCAAGGTAAACAGTACAAACAAGCTGCATCCTTTGGCCTTCTAGATCATATTGAACATTAACCACCAGTGGAGTTCACACCTTGCATTAAACTATACTTGATTTAAACCTGGGGTACTGAAACACAATTGGATGGATTTGCCTAATTGGATGGGAAGCCAGAAACTATGGCTTACAAACCAGAATTGCTGAATTTCTACAGCATGCTAAGCCAAACCTAAATAGAGCTTATTATGATTTGGTGCAAGCTCTGTATTAAATTATGGTTTGGTGCAAATTATGGTTTGGTGCAAGCACTATATTAAAGCAACAACATTCAATGGAGCCATCACAATTAACCATGAAAATGAATACGCTTGGTAGAAAGCTAAAGTTCTGCAGCAAAATTGCAGGTTGGGTCCTGAAAATTGGGGTGGTTTTGGGATGGAACATCCCTTGCTCTGCTAAAACATGAGCAAAGGCTCTAGGATCATTGCACAGAGTGCAGGAGTTGTCTGTAAAAAGAGTCCAAGCTGAGAATGTTCTAACCAAATTTACTTGCTGACTTTGATTATGACATCAAAGGTGTCTTGACCAATGATAGCAAGGCTGGTTTTTTTCCCCCTTCCTTTTATACTATCCTCTCTGATGGTGGCAGGGTTTGGGGGCCTTTGTTACATTCAGGGGTTCAGATCCATCGGGAGGGTGGAATTTCTGATGATCCTGGATGAGGAAACCTCTTTACTTCTCCCCTTCCGGGGACTGAAGGCAATTGACCAGGGACCACTTTGGGGCAGGATGGGTGATGTGAGGGGATTCTAGCCCTGAGAGCAGGAAGAGGGTTGAAACCCTTGGAGGAAGCAAAACTCCTCTGCCCCGATCTGATCTTACAGTTATTGTATGTTTTAATTTTATTTAAGTTGTAAAGGCTTCCCACCTCTAGGAAGCAGAAGAGAAGAAATCCTTGTTCCAAGGGTCTCTCTCTCTCTCTCTCTCTCCCTGATGCAGACCCAGTATGGGCAAATTAGCTGGGGTCTTTGTACCAAAAGGAGACAAGACCATTCTTCTTATCTTCCACCTTTTCAGCAAGGCATTATGCACGTATATTTATGCAGGTCTTGGCATGTTCGGGTCTTTTCCCGTGTAAGGTTGAGAGTATCTTGGCGATGTTTCAACGAGATCCCACTTGCCATCTTCAGGCTGGTGCTTTCGGCTTCGTGCTTGTGCAAGCAAAGCGTGATCAGAGCTGCCGTCTCTCTATAAATATTGGTGGGGAGGTTGGCTGTGTTGTCATTTCTTGATTGGTTGATGGAGTTGATGTTTATATGGAGACTCCGATCACGCTTTGCTCGCACAAGCACGAAGCCGAAAGCACCAGCCTGAAGATGGCGAGTGGGACCTCGTCGAACCGTCGCCAAGATACTTTCAATCTTACATGGGAAAAGACCTGAACACACCAAGACCTGCATTCCTGTACCCGTGAAAATCTATATATATAAATATTTGTTTTTTTAAGTTTTCGTGGGTACTTACATGTATGCTGTTCAGCTTCCTTTGGGTATTATCCCACATCATTGTAGTTGTGCTTTTAAAGTTGTAGCAATGTTTCGGCAGAATCTCATCTGCCATCATCAGGCTTCTGTACTGAGTTCATCTGTATTGTGAATTCAGATGAACACAATACAAAGCCTGATGTGGCAGATGAGATTCTGCCGAAACATTGCTATAACTTTAAAAGCACTACAATGACGTGGGATAATACCCGAAGGAAGCTTAACAGCACACATGTAAGTACCCGAGAAAACTTAACATATATATGTGTGTGTGTGTGTGTTTTCTTATATCGCAGTTCCTTTATGCTCATCGTGATCGGAGGTCAAAGTTGTTCAGTTGTCTGAAAAGAAAAATTAGACCGAGTGCAGTGGGAATTCCATGCTCTGCTCACTTGTGTCTCTGTCGCGTATAATGGAGCGTTGTCTTACTCGCTGTCATTGCCTTGCCTGTCTCAACAGCCATTTTAACGCGTTCTCTCTCTTTTGCCATGCAGCCTTATGTCTCAGTGGCCCAGCAGATGGCACCCCCAAGCCCCAGTGGCAGCTGCAACAACAATAGCAGCAGCAGCAGCAGCAGTGGGCCAGGCGGTGGCGGAGGTGGCGGGGACCAGCTGAGCAAAACAAACTTGTATATCCGGGGCCTGCATCCTGGTACCACCGATCAGGATCTTGTCAAGCTCTGCCAACCGTAAGTTACCATCGTCCAAGAAACACTGATTGTCAATCCTAGAGTTTGCAAGTAAATGATCCGTCGTGGGGTAGGGGCAAATGTTGTGTGCTTACATCTGCATCTTGGTTTGTGGTATTCTGTTGCCAGTGGGGATTGAATTTAGCGATCTTTTCCAGTAGTAGCGCAGTGGTTAGACTGCAGTACTGCAGGCGACTTCTGCTGATTACCAACTAACTGCAATTTGCCAGTTCAAATCTCACCAGGGTCAAGGTTGACTCAGCCTTCCATCCTTCCGAGATGGGTAAAATGAGGGCCCAGATTATTGGGAGCAATAGGCTCTGTAAATCGCTTAGAGAGGGCTGCAAAAGCACTTTGAAATGGTTAAAAGTCTAAGTGCTAAGTGCTACTGAAAGCTATCCACCCTTCCTGAATTCAGCAAAAAACTATACTGGCATGTAATGTGTCTCCCCATTGCTAATCCCTATCCTGTCTGTACAATTTGCTCTTTCAAGCCACTGCAGTCCCTGACTTCCTCCAGGTGACAAGTCCTAACAATCCTGGTGAGGCGACCCTTGGATAGAGCTGGAAAAAAGAAAATAGTTCTGTAACACTAGTGCAGCGAAGGATGAATTAAGTCTCTCGTTACGAGGGCAACCTGAAGCCAGTCGTATGAGACATAGCATGTCCAAAAATATTTGTATATGTCTGGGGGCTCATGCCAAGGTTGTGCCTTATTGGATCAGGCTCTTGGAGAGGATATGTTCCTTCTTCCTGCTAAGGTAGTTGGACTTAAGTGATGTGGCAACAAGCCAAATGTATGATTTATCAAGAAATACAAGCAGTAGGTCACTTACACATCATGTGCCTATGTTGAAGCCATGAGATTATCCATGTTGATGTCTGGAGGGCTTCATGGGCCAGAAGGACTTAAGAGAAAGCAGAAAAAGATTTAGTCATGTCACTAAAAGCCAAGAAGTTTAAACTTCCCACAAATCTAGAACTCTCAGAGATTCAGTAGCCACCCAGTTATTGTGGGGATCAGTTAAGACAGTTTTTGAGCAAACCAGGGCAAGTCAAGTCTGCATCAAGTTTGCCTACAGATTTAGGGGCTCATTCTTCAAAGAGACAGGAATCAGGAACGTTCATTCCTTCGCCCTACCATGGTTCTTCACCTATTTTCCTTTCCTTTCCTTATTCCACCATTTCAACTGGAGCTAAACCTGAAAATGTATGGACCACAGCTTGGCATTCTTCTTCCTGGCCCATTTAGGATATTCTGGGCGAGAAGCAAAATAAATAAATAAATGTAAGCGTTATCCTAGCTCTTTCCATCACTTTGGTAAAGGACCATGTCCTTTGTAAGGATGGGAAGCTGGCAGCAACAGGTCTGAATCCGGCCCTTCTGCTCTGGGTCTCCTGAGCTGAAAGGGCAGCCTCAATTGGAAGGTCATCATTTATAGGGCATTGATCAGGTTTTGGAGTGCTGCTACTGCTGTGGCTCACCTGTTTCTTGGATCCTCATGGAGATCTGTAATTCAGTGTCCTTGTTTTAAGGATATCAAAAGTAAGACCTTAGTGCTATCTGGGGTATTGAACTCCCACGTCTTCCAGAAGCTCAGTACAATACTCCAACCTTGACTAAAAATCAGTGTTGCTTTGGTATCCCCCTGATTTGCCAAAGTTATCTAAAAAGTGATCGGAAGGCGTCTGACTCCCAGCTGAAGAGTGCTGAAAATGATTTCGGGTGGGGGGGAAGTGTTGGAGGGGGCTAAGTAGAGTGCAGTCACGTACACATTGCCTGCAGCAACGCATTGGCATTGGCGTTGTGAAGTCCGTGGCTCCCTAATTGCCTGCCAGGGTTTGCTCTACTCTTCCCTCTCTGAGCCTCTCCTGAAGGAGACTGAGCAAAGCTGTAGGACTTGAAACTGGGAGGCCAGGAGGGGTGGGTGGGCAGGGGGCTGTTCCTCGTTTACCTCAGCTCACCCCGGTCTGGAATGCTGGATCTGGCCCCAAAGCCACACTTGACAAACACGCCTGCTTCATACCAGGAATGTGTGAGAGAAGGGATCATGGATGAGAGCTGCAACCAGTGGCGGAGAGTTTGGGGAGGGCCAAAGGGAAGGGAAGGAAACAAGCCCGGAGCCTACTACTGGCAGGAGCTGGGATCTGGGAATTCTGGGCGGCATTCCTGATTCTGCCCCTATCTTGCAACATCATTTGTGTGTGGTGCCCTCCTCCTCCTCCTCCTCCTCCTGTGCCTTCATTCCCACATCTGCAAAGCAGTAGACCTCTCCCCCCCCCCCCCCNTTGGAGGTCTAACCACAACCACAGCATTCAGCATGATTCATCTCGCTCTGAAACCCTGCAGCTGGACTCCCCTGAGTCCTGGCTGGGAGGCGCCAGGACTTGGCTGTTCTTGGCGCCGGTCGGATTTCCTGGGCTTGTCCTTCCCTGGGCAGGAAATCCTGCTCGGGGTGAACAGGAAGCATCGCGGGTGGGGTCAGAGGGCAGCTGGGATGGACTCTGTAGGGCTCAGCACTTGGGGGAGGGGAAGAGAGCCAGAGTCCGCTGGCTATTTTTAAAGGGAAACTAATTCAGGGCTCACACTAACTCCGGGAGGTGGGAGGGGGTGTTTGTAATAGGTGGAAGGAATTTAAGGCTGCCTGAGAAAGGCTGGACCAAGGAATTGCATGCATAACTGTGACTTCCCTTGCAAGATAGCGATAAGGAAGCTAATGAGGGGCTTCAAAGAAAAGGGCTATTAGAGCCATTCTCAGCAAATGATTACGCCACCAAGGTTGTTTCTAATTGTCCCAGAACTATTCAGAGGATGCTGGGATAACCATTCCCTCTTTCTTCACTTCCATGGGAAACTGGGTCAGGAGCATATCCTCGTAACCATCTTTTCTGGCCCGGTCTTGGTGGGGCTGCTTTCCTTTCCCTCCAGGATTCGAACCAGGAGCAGTTCAAAATTGTCCTTAGCCGCTCCAGAGTTAAAACCTTACCGTACCTCTTCAAGCATTCGGGAGGCTCCGATGGTTTGGACATGGGAGGTGTCTGGTACCTTTCACCAGCTATTTAGTTCATATTGCTGCGAGGTCGCCCTTAAAGGGCAAGATTGGCCAGGGACTTATGGCACACCCACTTTCCTCTGATCCCTGGGCATCCTCTTCAAAAACCTTTCCACTGAAGCAGCAGGAGTGCTCTCATCCTGTACCCGCCGTTCAATCCCATGTTGGGTGATCTGTATCAGACTAAATGGTTGGGATGGGCTCGGTTTCATAGTGAAGCAGGAGAGACAGCCAGCTCAATCTCTTTCTGCTGCTTCCCAGGGTAATTTTCCCCGTGAACTGTTCTCCAGACCGGGGGTCTCCAACCTTGGTCACTTTAAGCCTGGAAGACTTCAAGTCCCAGAATTCCCTAGCCAGCAAAGCTATCTAAAAAAGAAGGACTTGAAGTCCTCCAGGCTTAAAGTGACCAAGGTTGGAGACTCCTGCTCCAGGCTACTTTTGAACATAGTTGTATTGCCCTGCTAGAACAGCTCTAAACCCATATTTGAAATGAACTTGAGCCAGTTGATACTTGGGCTTCCTTTGAAGGCATCTGTACAAAACATGTGTGCAAAACCAAAGCAAATTTTCACAGATAGCTCAGAGGCTGACCGATTTAGCCCTTTGTCAAAAGTTGCCTCTGCCTTATGCCTCGCCCACAGTAAGGAAAGCATTTTCCCGCCATTTAGGCTACAGATTAACAGAGTTGGAAGGGACCCTGTAGGTCATCTAGTCCATCCCCCTGCCCAAGCAGGAGACTCTATGCCATTTCTGACAGAGGGCAGTCCAGTCTCTTCTTGAAAGCTTCCAGGGATGAAGCTCCCATGACTTCTGAAGGCAGTTTCTGTTCCATTGGTCGACTGCTCTCACTGTCAGAAAATTTCTGACTTTGCGATGCCTGGAGAGGGGAAAAGAATAAAAGTCAGTAGAAAATGTATTAATCCCTGTTTTTTTGTGTGTCCTGCTTGCTTATTAATAAGAACATCACCATTTGTCAGCATCATATCTGTGGCAGGGTAGAGATCATCACCAGAGGCAGCTTATGTTATGTTGGTATAGTTTTCTGCTAGTTCAAGGACTGGTGGGAACCTCAGCTGTGCCTTGGCTATTTTAATATTCCCAGCTCTCACCTTTCCAGGTTTTAATATAGGCTCATGTAAGGACATCACTGAGGCTTTTTTTGTATGTATCTATGGAAGTGTTCTACCACCCAGAACTGAGCATTCTGTACTTCTCGGACTCTATTGTGCAAGACTAGAATTTCAGATCTGGTGAGGTACTGCATATTTTCCAGAGTTTGACATTTTATTTGTAAGTTGTATTTAGGAGTGTGCAGGGTTTTGTTTTTTTTTCCTTTTAAAGCTGAACCTCAAATATCACAAAAGCCATTCTACCGTGCACGGTATAAATTGTTGGATGCACCAACTTTGAGTGTTCTCCAGTGCAGAGGTGGGCAACCTCAGCTAACACAGTTTCTGAAAGTCTATGGAGATTCTCAGTCACCCAGGCCATGGTTGTCCCAAAGATGCTTTTTTTCAAGAGATGCTTGAAAGTGCGTTTTTCAGAGCTGAGGAAGCTTTTTGGATGAGAAGTGAAATATCTTCAAAGAAAAACCAGAAAGTCCAGTTGCCTCTTGGAAAAAAAGTGTTTTTTTAGGCTCCCAAAGCCAGGTCTGATCATGCTACCAAATACTCACTGCTTAATCACTGAATTTAAGCAACATGATTTCCCACCCTTTGGAGACAGTCATGGCTGGAATAGGATTTATGTTAAAAAATATAAAAACACACAAAAAAACACAAAATTCCCACTCAGAAATGGAAGCTCAGCTCCAGCCTGGTGCATAGCCATCAGCCCTCTTTCTGGTTGTATTACTGAGCTCTCTGGAGATTTCACTCCTCAAAAGCCATGGAGTATGGCTTACCTCACCAAACTCACCTAGCCCTGTTCTACAGGAAGTCTTCAATTTGTAAGCCCAGTTGAGACCAGAATCTCATTAAGTGAGTCATTAAGTGAGTCGCATCTGAGGTTACAACTTTTTTTTTTTTGCCACAGGTGTTAAAAGCAAATCACTGCAGTTGTTAAATGTGTACCTTCAGCAAATCTTTGTCTTCCCCCATTGACTTTGCTTGTTGGAAACTGGCTAGGAAGGACACAACTGGCAATCAGGCAACCCCAGGACAATGCAACTTTTTGTAATTACGTGCCAAGTGCCCAAACTTCATCATCACGTGACTGTAGGGATGTTATGACAGTTGTAAGCGTGAGAACTGGTCGTAAGTGACTTTTTTCAGTGTCGTTGTTAACATCAAACAGTCATTAACAGATAATCAGAGTTGGAAGGGACCTTATAGGTCATCTAGTCCAACCCCCCCTGCCCAAGCGGGAGACCCTGCACCATTTCTGACAAATGGCAGTCCAATCTCTTCTTGAAAGTCTCAAGTGATGGTGCTCCCACAACTTCTGAGGGAAAGTTCTTCCATTGGTTGATTGTTCTCACTGTCAGAAAGTTTCACGTAATTTCCAGGTTGAATCTCTCCTTGTTCAGTTTCCATTCCTTGTCTGGCCTAGAAAATGGCTTGACCCCCTCCTCCCTGTGGCAGTCCCTCAAATGTTGGCAGACTGCCAATGTCTCCCCTGGTCCTTCTCTTTACTAGACTAGCCAAGCCCAATTCCTATAACCATTCTTTGTATGTTTTAGTCTCCAATCCCCTAATCATCCTGGTTGCTCTTCTCCGTACTTTTTTTAGATCTTTTTTGTAATGTGGTGACCAAAACTGGATGCAGCACTCTCGGTGTGGTCTTACTAAGGCTTCGTAGAGTTGTATTAGTACCTCCTTTGATCTTGACTGTATCCCTCTGTTAATGCAACTTAGGATTGCATTAGCTTTTTTGGCTGCTGCTGCACACTACTGGCTCATATTTAGCTGGTTGTCCACTAAGACTCCAAGATCCCTCTCATATTCATTCACTAAATGAATAATTGTTAAGTTGAGGACTACCTACAATCATCATCTTCTTTTAATGACCCCATAATCCCTTGTGGGGTGGAGTCTTTCAACTGAATGGAGTGTTTACTGGCTGGATGCCTTTCCTGTCGCCAATGCAGAGTTTTGTTCAGCAGATATATTCTCATCATGCCCAGAGAGATAAATATCTGCCCCTACCTAGGATCAAACTCACAGCCTCCTGATTGTGAGGCGAGAGCTCCATATCTAGGCCACTGCACCACTCCTTGAGGACTACCTGTAATGATTCAAGTAAATCCAACCTCACTTTGCCATTCATTTGCTGTCAGAACTAGTGCCCTGGTGCCTTTGAAATTGGAAGAGCCTGCAGTTAATTAACGAAACCTCTTTGACAACTGATTTATCTAAATGGCTACTCCATATCTCTGAACCTATTGGGATCTTGACCAACCACTACTCAAGATAGGTCATCCATTCATACCTCCTCGATACCTTTCAGCCAGAGGTGGGATTCAGCAGGGTCTGACCAGTTCTGGAGAACCGGTACTGGAAATTTTGAGTAGTTGGGAGAACCGGCAAATATCACTTCTGATGGCCCCGCCCCCATCTATTCTCTGCCTCCCGAGTCCCAGCTGATTGGCTGGGTCTTCTTTGGTTGCCCTGCACAGGAGAATGGAGCTGGAAAATAGGTTAGTGGGGTGGGGAGGGAATGGGGATTTTGCAGTATCCTTCCCCTGCTATACCCACCAAGGCACACCCATAGAACTGGTGGTAAAAAAAAAATATNAAAAAAAAAAAAAAAAAGGAAGCAACCTGCTTGTTGTCAGGTTCTCTCCAAACAGAGGCACCTATAGGTCTTTTCCTATGAAAAGTTGCACAGTAATAGATGAGGGCTGTTCTAGATGCAGTTATATTACTTATCATTTTTGTTTGTTTTGTTCACCTTCCTTCACAGAGATGGTACATCCAGGTTTACAAATATGTGGAAGTGACAGAGATATCCAGGGGACTACAAAAATCTGAAGAAACTTTTCTAGACACTTTCAGCTTCTTGGCTGTTACAGTGAAGAATTTACCATTCTTCTGTAGGATACGGGTGGCAAACCAAGGGCCAAATATAACTCACAGATCATTCTTTTTTCACTAGTAGTGAATCCTGCTTGTCCTGCAATTCATTGAAAAGCAGTTCCAATTCCTGAGTAGAGAAAACATTTTATTTTTCAGTCTTCTTGGAGGGGGGGGGGTTTGGGAGGGCGGCAGGGAAGAGTCTATGAAAGAAGTATTTTCAGGGAAGATACTTAGGACCATTAAATCCATTCCGCAAACTTCCTTTTTTTTTTTACTGTGCTTATTCTATCCCTTATTTTGATGCTTTCCTGTACTTAACAGATACGGCAAAATTGTCTCCACCAAGGCCATCCTGGATAAAACAACCAATAAATGCAAAGGTGAGCTCAGATTTTCCTCTCGTATAGAGTATAGTATGTGATACCCGCAGGACTTGAATCAGAGTCTGGATAATGTGTGGGTTTTGCTTGGGGGGTGTTCCTCAAAGGGGGG
>BHFT01054410.1:0-13878 GCA_004320025.1 Laticauda laticaudata
ATTTAATATTGGATTGAAAATATGAGATCATATGTAATATAATTGTAATTGAAGACTACCAAATGGAAGCACAAAAAGTTTGTAAACCAATCGACACACTGTATGTACATATATGGAAGATGGCTTGATGTTTTCATATTTTGTTTGTTTATGTTTGTTTTAAAAACCAATAAAAATTCTTTAAAAAAAACAAAAAAACATCATTATCACTATATTCTTATAATTGTATCTGTTTACAACTATTTCCCAGTGTTGTATTAAAATCTGTGTCACTGAAATTAAAATGGCTTAAAATGGTTACTCATATTTTGCTATTTTTATGGAGCTGTTCTCAATTTCCAGTGCTGGAACACCGCAATACAAAATAAAAATAAATGGGATTTTATATCTAACTTCATGTGTTGGATAAAATTCATTCATAATGAAGTCACAGAATCAATCTCTTATGATTGAAATATGGCAAAATTTATGCTGAACTGGTTGTAGTTTGTTTGGTGGTCTCTATTTTTCCAGATTTTGACCCTCAACATGTTATGCTTATTTCTTCTGAAGATCAAAAATATTTTATTTATTTCTATCTTTTCCACTTTATACTAATTGTATTTATGAATAAACTACTCAGTGGAATAAAAGCATAATAATGACAACATCCTCTTTAGGGGTGGGGGAAAAGGGAGAGGGGGTTCCCAAATGGAAAAAACCCAGAACAGCTCTCTGGATATGACAAATGCCTGAAGAATCACATCATAATAAAATGACTGTCAAGACACATATATGACATGAATCATAAACATAATCTTATAAAGAGAACGTAAGTTTCTCTGAAATGGAGATGTTGTTTAATTTGAAAGATCTACAGCGCAATTGTTTTTCAAAGAAGTCAAACTAAGTGCAAGCATATGGATAGTTAACTAAATAAGTTACAGAATAGACAAAAAAGTAAAACATCTAGTTTTATTACACAAACAGGTTCTCTATTAGTTTATTGCTAAATATGGCAGAAAAGATACTGTTTTGGTGCAAGCCAAAGGAGTGATTTAGGTAGAAGTTCCACATATTATTTTAAATGGGACACAAATATCTATATTTTATATAATTCCTAGGAAATTATAGGGATTCCTAGGGATATCACAACAATCACCAGACTTTTATTAATTTCAATTTTAAGTATATGTACTATGGCTTTAAATTTAACATACAGTGAGTTCAAGACACCAAGGTTCCCCAAATTTTAAGCTCTAAAATCAATAGGCTTCTCCACATTGTAGTCTCCATCCAGCACAAACCTGGGGAAGAAATTTATTCTCAAATAAAAAATGTCCCAAATCAATCATTTCCAAGTACTCAATCATTTCCAAGTATTTCCAAGTATACTTAAAGAGGCTTCATAGGACTGTAGCCCCCATGCCATGAAATAGTCACTAAATATAATCAGTTGTGAACAGAAATCCTGACTATCATTTATTCTTGTCCAACAAAAGCTTTTAGCTTGATGCTAATGAAAGAGAGAGATTGAGAGAGATAGAGAGAGAGATGTAGATTTAGATAAAGATAAAGATAAATAACTCAAAGGGTGGACACACAGTTTAATACACAAAATACAGAAAATGTAAGGTGTAAGAGAGTTTAATTACTTGGCTCTCACAACTGTATATGTGCTTTAGTTAGTTACCTACCACACATCCTGGACATAAATTGTTTCAACTTCTACCCTCAAAATGATACTATAGGGCACTGCACACCAGAACAACTAGACAAAAGGACAGTTCCCCCCACCCATGCCATCACTCTGCTAAACAATTAATTCCCACAACACTGTCAAACTTTTTAGTAAGACTGTATTAATATTATTCTTCTCATCTTTCCTATTATTTATCTTCTCTTTTACTTAGGACTATAATTTTGTTTCTTGTATCTTTATGATTTATATTGTTTTATTTAGTTTCTTAGTATGATTTATGTTGATTGCTTATTTAGTATCCTATGACAATCACTATGTTGTATCTTATGATTTATGATGAATGTGTTTTTATGATGACTATGATCATGATTTTTCACTTATAGCTATTGTGTACAATGAGAATTTATGCACCGAGGACAAATTCCTTGTGTGTCCAATTACACTTAGCCAATAAAGAATTCTATTCTATAAAGAATTCTGTTCTTTATATACAAAAGTTCACTCATGAAATATGGCTACAGTATCATGAAGAGGACATATGAAAACAGGAAATTTTCTTTTAATCCCTTGTAACTTATTTGGGGATTAGAGCTGCACACACACACACTTGGAAAAATAGACAGCTGAATGGGATAAAAAAAAATGGACACCAACAGAAAGTGATCGTAAATGCTAAGCACTGCATGAGTTACAAAGTGGAGTTGTGTAAATTTAAAACCTTACACTGCTAAACAGAAAATGTATCTTGGATAGATGTATTCATAACTATGTTTTTCCTTATAACTATTATCTTGTAAGCAATTGACAAACCAAATAAAATAAATAAAAATGGAACATGGACAACTGCAGCCCATTAAAGAAAACATGGTCTTATTGTGTTTAGTCAATTGTATTACTTTTCATTATTTGAAGCACATTGTTTTCTGGCCAACTCCCCAATGTAATCAGAAGATCTGACAAAATCTGGCAGTAACCTTTCTGACAGCTAAAGGTCTGAAGAAAAAGAATCAATCATCTGATTCAACTGATTCTTTAAATCTGCAAATTTAAATGTCTAAATTTAAGTTAATACAATTTAAATATTTTGAACACCTCAATATACACGTGATAACCTGGTTTTTAGGCAATAATTATGGAAGAAATATATATCCCAGCTAGAATTTTGACATAACTGAAAAAAAATTACAGCTTAAGTAATAACAGTTTGTTGGTTCTTTTTTGCAGTTTCTGTAAAAATTTAAACCTTTTCCATTTACTGTAGAAATATGATTCTATTTTACAGCTACTTGTGTATTCAAATTATCTTTAAATTGCAATTTATCTTTAAAACATACAAAGTCCATAATTTTCCAAGCAATGATGCTTAAAAGTGAAAAAAGTTAGAATAGCATGCAATTTCCATGCATTTAAACAACAGATACATAACACCAAGAAGAAGCAGTTAAACACATTGTAGTTACCAAATAGAAAAGACGTATTCTCTCACCTTAAGGTGATATCACTACATCAAACGAAAGAGGCAAGGGATTTAAAAGAAGAGAGAACTATTATCCTATGTAAGAAGTATTCTAAACACCAACTTTAAACAATACTTTAAAAAAGCAAAATCCTATACTTGAATGGAAATTGCAACATATACATGAAAAGGTTATTAGAAAATATACTTTAGCGTTGATATGATTTGTTTCTCCACTACTCAAAGACAGAAAATAAAGAAGTAAAAGGAAAGAACTGGAAAAAATACTCTCTTGTGCTGAGGCAAGTATAAAATTCTTTTTTTCCTTCAAATTTCCATTTTTGGCCATATCTGGGGATAACCAGGGAGGTAATGTTTCCTGCCTCCATAACCGTGACCCATTAAAAATGGACAGAAGCATCATTATTTTATAAGAGCCGTGGTGTCATAGTGATTAGAATGCAGTATTGCAACCTGACTGCCCAGTGCCAGGAGTTCCATTCTGACTGGTTTCAGGTTGATTCAGTCTTCTATCCTTCTGAGGTTGATAAGGAGGACTAAGCAGCAATATTTTGGATGCATCAATAATTTTATCAGGTAATTGTGGTTTCCCATCACAGCATTATCTACCCTCCACTTTTTAACTAGATACAAATTCAAAATGCATATAACATATCATAAGTTTATACATCAGCTATTTGTTGTATAAAACATGATTGATTCAGATAGTAAGTTTTACAATCCAAAATGGTTATATTTATACTACACTAAAACTGAATAAACCATAGTCTGTTTTTGTATAACATTTGAATTCAAATAAGTGTGAAATATCTTTATTAGTAGTAGTGATTGCTTCACCCTGTTCTAAATACAGCTTTTAGGGCCATCTCTGGTTGTCTCAAGCCTACCCGAATTGATGACCTCTACCTGCTGTGTGGAATTGCCCCTCCTACAGTCAGAAGAGAAGTATCTTCAAGAGTGGAACGCACAAAACAGGAAGATGACAGTCGCCATCCACTTTTCCAGCATGTTCCTCCACCAAAAAGGCTAAAATCCAGGAAGAGTTTTCTACACTCAGTACAACCCCTGGATGGCAATCCCCAGAGCTGCAGGATAGAAGCCTGGTCAAAACNATTACACCCCATGTGCCAGAGCCTGTGTTCTACAGTGGCTGGGAAAAGTGTAGCGACACGAGAGAAGAAGAATCAGTAGTGATTAGTAGTAGTGATTGCTTCACATCAGTGTTAACTCCTGATGACTGCTTGAACAAGTGCCTGCAGTTTTCTTGGCAAGACTTTTTTAGAAGTGGTTTACCATTGGGGCAGAGACAAAGCGAGTACCCCAAGGTGACACAATTGGCTTTCTGCCTAGAAGTCACAATCTTCCAGTTTGTAGCCTAATTCCTGAAACATCAAACTGGCTCTCAAATTTTATTAGACACACCATATATTTTAACACTAGAGAAGATCAACTGTTGTTCCATAGTAAATAAAGTTGATGACCATTTCCAAAGTCTTGCAGCATAAGGAATTAATGTCTTTTAAAAGAAAACCCTTGTATACCATCCTATTGTTGTGGCCCACCAGTTGCCAGCTGCGGAGCTGGTGGCAGAATTGGATGATGAGAAGGTTGGGGAGGAACTTGGGCCTATTCTGGAGTCTGGGGAAGGCTCTCATGGAAGCTCTGTGTCGGACGCAGAGATAGAGGCTGTCTGACATTTCCCAGCCACCAGAAAGGCAGCTGCCTCTGGAGGTTGATATGAGTGAGGAGGAAGAAGAGCTGGGCCCTGTTCCAGACTCACGTATTTGCAGAGCTGTTAGAAGAGGGGAACAATGGAGGACAAGGAGTCAACTCAGGAAGCAAAGTACATGTGGACGCTGAATAGCTCCTCCCTGGCTGGGGAAAAATAGAAGGAAAGGGAATGGTTGTCATAGGAGACAATAGTTTGTTTTTCTGAAGATTTTGCTCATTGTGTTTCATGCCACAGAGGACTGCTTGCTGGACCTTAATTTGCAGCCTTTTGGCTAGGAGCTCACGGCCATCAGTTCCTGCCATTAACTTTTTGAAGGGCTATTGACTTGACTTTTTGGTGGGTGAATG
This sequence comes from Laticauda laticaudata, assembly GCA_004320025.1. Classification (NCBI taxonomy): domain Eukaryota; kingdom Metazoa; phylum Chordata; class Lepidosauria; order Squamata; family Elapidae; genus Laticauda; species Laticauda laticaudata. The sequence goes on from BHFT01054410.1 coordinate 5,238, forward strand.
CAATTAATTCACAAGAGGTAAATAAAGAGGGGGTTTTCGTGACAAGGAGTCTGTTTCTTGCTTCTGCTAAGGCTGAGTCAGAATACCTGTAATCTTCACCTAATTGGCTGTGAGAAACTTTTACATTCCATATTCAGTGGATGCTGTCCATTCAAGAGTGACAAGTTTTTTAAGGTTATATGATAGATACTGTCTGAATGAATAAGGTTATCTGGCTAATTAGAAATATTCAAAATGCCATATTAAAAGGCAGTCACTACATCAATAAGAAAAACTAAATGGTAGGCAGCTTTCTTATTTCTGGCACTCACTTTGGATTCTACTTCCAAAGAATTTGGATTTTATGGTCCTAATGGAGCAGCAGTGGAGGAATACCAGCATAAACCTTATCAATGCTTGTGAATATTCTCCATATTCTTTGGTCAATTTCGAAGGTTAAAGGCCCTCATTCCTAAAACCCTGCTGTTTTTATCCCAAGTCTTGAGAATCATCGTTACAAAGAATAATTTAGATGCACAATGCTTATAATATGTATCGGCAGAGTGAAAAGCCAAGGACTATATATTGTTTTTACATTTTTTCTTTATTCATTTTGCTTTCACAGTTGGATCCTAAAATTATATTTTAATATCTGCCTTGAATCTACTAGCTTTATGCAAGTTGTGAAAAGAAAGAGTTACTGTGGACATCTTGCTTACTGAATAAGCAACAATAACAGTGTTGCACTACTGGAGTAATTGATTTCATTTTATTTTTTTCATCATGGGAACATTTATTGTATTTCTACTAATGTTTATGAACTGAAGATTCCATTTTGTTTTGAAACAAATTCATTACAAAAATAAGCAGTATTTCAGAAGAATGAAGTATAAGAATTTTCTGATTGTAAAAGGCAAAATGGAGGTTTTCTATGGGATCAAGAATCCTAGAAAATATCAAAAGTGTTTTTTTATTTTTTTAAAAGGCAACAGGACTGATTTCTTTTTAGAACAAAGATGTTTCACTTCCTATCCTGGAAGCTTCTTCAGTTGTGTTGGATATAGATGATGATGCTACCAGGAGAGGAAGCAAAATACCTTTTCTTCCTCAAAAATCACCCCAGTTGCATTTTCAAAAAATTAAAATTGTACTTTTGATACAACTATGACCTGGATGACTGGGAATCTTCATTGACAATCCTAGAAAATAAAATAGGCTCTTCGATATTGAATTACACTCTCTAGACACAGAAGGTAAAGGCATTTTCTAACTGATGAACATCTCTTTCTGTTATATCTGTGTAACAACAGATTAAAATTGAATACTTAATTTTTTTCCAAAACATTTTTTCTTGCACAGCCTGCTAATACTGTTCCATCCAAGTTAGGAATTGGTTTTGTTTTTGTTTTTGCAAAAATATTGTGATTTACATATTTTTCTTTACTTTCAAATCTGTGTGCAAAAGCCATTAAGCAGGAAAAAACTATTATTCTGAAGTACTGGGAACAACTAAAACGACTAAAGACATAACAATTAGGATTAGATTAGCAATGGAACGTGTCAGGACACCCAAATAGGATTTGTTTATGCATAGATTTTCCTGGTTTTTCCAATTCATTCTGCTTTCTAGTTTCTAACTTTATTGGTAATTGCGGTAAAGTACATAATGTTATTGATTCCCTTTATATGAAATCAGAGCCATATATCAAGTTTCATCTTAGAGGAACGTCCTCCAAATTGATTATACATATTTGACACTGCTGATCCATGCCAAGTTTCTGTATATTCACATCACAGGTCTGGGAGGCAATCAAATGGTTAGATCTTGAGCATATTAAGTTAAGCTCCTTAGAGAATATTCCCACATTATTTTCAAAAAACACATATTTCCACAAAAACTTTTCAGATGATATAGTTCATGAAAAAATGTATTAACATTAAAGTGATATTTCTGATAATTACCAGCTTTAGCTGTGCCACAAGCAATATTTCTATTACTAACTTAAGGCCCTGTCCCACTGCACGTACGGATGCAAAGAGGATGTAAAACATTAAAAAAAGCTTTCCATCTGTTGGAAAACGCTATGCATCCGTTGTGTTACTCACTGCATACTATGCATTTCCACTACGCTCTATTCCCTCAAGCACTCCGTCCGACTGGAGACTTTCATCCACGGCAAGAAGTTTTGAGCTGCCACAAAACTGTTCGTGACACGGATGACTCTCTCCACCGTGTACGATGTTAAAATCCGCGACACTTAGTGAGCAACGACGTTCTATGTGCTTTGTATCATCCACTTAACGTCCGCTGTTATCCTCTCTGCATTCTCTGGGCATCCCTGTCCGCACTCACATCTGCTGCAGCTGAAAAGCGGGAAAGATGGGAGGAAACAAAAGGTAACACGGCAGCCGTCTACACTCAGCCGGTCTAGTTAGCACGTGTGAAAATTAAGAAAGTGCCAGTGAACGGCTTTGCATTCCACTAATACTACATTCCGTGCGCTCATCCCCTATTTTTCTTTAGCGCATACTCTTGATGGCATCTGTATACATCCGGCTATGCAATACCGCTTGCAATTTCTCCCCTGGAATCGCCTTTCGGAAGCTGTGTCATCCGCTTTTCCAGTCCGCTAGTGCTCGCCAATGAACACCGTTTAACATCCCACTATCATACTACCACTGTCCGTTCTTTTTCCCATCTTTTCCATCTCTATGTTTATTGCAAATTTATCACCACTTTTTTTGCAAATGCGGATGACCAACGGTATGGAGACCAACCCCGAAATTTTGCTTGTCCGCTGTGTCCTTTATGCATACGTTTTGCATCCGTTGGCCAGTGGGACCGGGCCTTTACCAACTAGGGCATAGAACTTCAAGCCTTTTAGTTAAACCCAAAGTTTCTATAACTATATCAATACTCTTCTTCAATGTCTTTCAAGCATAGCTCAAAGTTAAAGTAAACAGCTTCCATAATATCACTGTAATGTTGCCTGACTCATTTGGCTACATCAACATCTACCCTATGTTGTTATATAGCACAGTCACTCCAGCTTCTAATATGTCTTCAACATAAATTTCATTGTTGTAGACTTATAACCAGAACATAAATGAGTAACTGAAATAATATTTTAATAAGATAGTAGATAGTAATTGAGGCCTCTAGTGTTGCAAATTACTACATCACATTTTCAAGCATAGCTCAAAGTTAAAATAGACCAGCAAATCATAATCTTTTCACCGAACAAGCCCACATTTCAAGACAAGCTGAAAATGTGTGTATAGATCTACTGGCTTTTTTTGTCCACAACACTTCCAGAATTAAATTACATTGCATTTATCTCTAGCCATTCACAAACTGTGTCTAGACACCTGCTTATATCAGGTACATAAGTTCTAGTCCAATATTAGGCATAGAAACTCACTGGGCACTGGGACCAGTCACCCTGCTTAGATTTACAGATTTGCTTTTGTAGGGATAAAATAAGGACAGATCCCCATATGACCTATTTTGAGCATATAAGAGGAAGCCAGGATGTTCTGAGGAACATATCTGTAAATATCCCATGTATGCAAGGCACCTGGATTTTATTTTTCCAAATAGGAGAGCTTCCCCATTCATTTTAGGAGATGGGTTCGGCTTTTATATACTCTTCACTTTATGTATACCAAAACTTTTCCACTGAACTGAATGTGAAAATCCCATTTATGCCATCTGGCATAAATTATGGAGCAGATACTTTATGTTTCACACAAGTAGTCCATTTGTGTGCTTGGCAATATCATTTGTGTTTATATCCCAATAATCATGATTCACAATCTTTAATTTCAACTATCATGTTTTAAACACTCAAATATCTGTTAAAATAGCAGGTCAATTTCTATGTAGAAAAATGTATATTGATATCACATTATTTAAGAAATAAGTACTTCACATTCTATTTCAATCACACACTAATATGTGGAACAGAATATTATAATCTGGAAGATTTAATATTTCCCTACTTTGTAGAACTCTATGTAGGGGCTTCTTGTTTTGTTTGAAGCATTCAAGACTTTTTTTTTTTGAAAGAAATTACTTCAAGTTGATGTAACCATACATTTCATGATTTATGCTAGTGAATTAGAAAAAAAAATGGGGAAATCTCTGGATTGGTAGTATCAGCTTTTTCAACTTTGATGCCTTCCTATCAGCTTTGAGAAACAGGTCTTTGATGGAAAGTAATTGGGTAGGGGTTCTTGAACTTAAATAATCTATATCCAAGTATCACCTGCCCTCTAAGGTATTTCATGATTTAATAGCTAAAATAGCAAGGCTAATACAAATAAGCGTTTGACAGAAGAAGGCAATTTTCAGTGTTGAAAGATTTTAAATGCTAAATTAGTGGCATTTGGGAGGAAGCTTTCTTTTTCACCAACAGAAAATCAGCTACTGGAAGCTGACAACAAAGGAAGATATAAATGTGCTCAGAAAGAGCATTGATCTTTGAGTCAAAGTACTATATTCAAACTGTGGAAAAATATGGAAATGTCATTCTGATGTATTCACCATTTCAGCCTCATAAAAATGTTTTTAAAATTAATGCAGAAAGGGATTTCCAGCATTCATATAAAACAAAACAAAGAGCAGATGAGATGGTGCTATATATATATATATGATCTCATGATCTGATGCTATATTTTGTTCTTGTGATTTAATATCAAGGAAAAATGAATTAAAATTAGATTGAAAAAAGATTAATTATCTTTTCTTTCTATAAGATGCAATATGCAAAATTAATATCAGTTTTGATACTTGACATCAAAGTTGAACAAAGCATGCAAAAGTGATTATTTGCAAAGAATACTAGCAAAAGCAAACCACTCTCTTTAAAGTATTAAAGCAGCTGCATCCTCTGAAAAGTTAATACAGCTGCTTGCAAGAGTGCACCTGGTTGCTTGAACATTTGTGTATTTATTAGATTTTAAAGCTGCTTTACTCCAAAAAATTATGGACAACTTATAATTTTAAAGAAATACATAATATGAAAAGAAAAACATGAATACTGAGAGATCCATTAATAACATCCCAAAAAATCACTAAGAGTTATGCAAACCACTTTACCCTGGGCCTGGGGACAGAGACATCAATAACAATACCACTGGGACCACCAACGAATGAATTGTGCATGTTCTCACAACAGCCAGAGGCAACATTTAAGGCTGCCTTGTATGCTTACCAAAGAATCCAGATATTTTAACTTTTCATTCTAATGTGCTTTACAAGCATTCTTTCCAAATACTTTGCATAATCCTAGAACATACCTACCCTTATGTGTGTCTTAAAAATGATCCCACCAAATCCAATGCATCTGGATTCCAAATGTTGCATTATTCCAATGCCCATTGTTCATACATTTATACTTTAATGAATTTAGTCTATTATTTATATTTATTTATGTGACATCATTGCTCAACACACTTTTAAATAAGAGAGAAAACAGCAACATGCCTCAAAACATACAACAAAATTCTTACAATTGGGAAACTAAAAAGATAAACAAATCAGAGAAATAAATAAAAATAAATTATAAGATCGAATCAGAAATGAGAGACACTTGCCTCATTGTTATTATTATTAAACTTGTGTGCCACTTAATTCCTAATGACTCTGGATCACTCACCACAATCAAAACCAAGAAATTGTAATAAAATCAAGAAAAGGAAGAACAAAGATTTTTTAAAAGATAGAACAACAGACTGAATGGAATGAAGCAAAAGAGGGTTTGAAGAGCAGACTGCTTGGGACTACTTGAAAAAGAATTTCTACATATGTTTTTGTGGATTTGGTTGGCCCTCATAACCACTGATCTAATGTGGGCACCATCTGTGTCAAGGTGGGAGCTGGGGAACCTCTTTTAAGCTTCTTTATTTTTCTTATAGGGAAATGGGGGCTGGAGGATTACATACAGTCATCATACACAATATCAAGTAGATTTTGCACTATTTCAATGTAATAGCTAGATGTCTATGGACATTCTCAATCATCCAGGTCATGGTTGTCTCAAAGGTGCTTTTTCAAGAGGCAACTGGACTTTCTGGTTTTTCTTTCACTTCTCATCCAAGAAGCTTCTTCAGCTCTGACTGGATGGTGGGGATGAAATAATAGCTAGATTTTTTCCAAAAACTCCTTCCCGGTCCCCAATATAAATGATATAGGCAGTGTTAGGAATATGAGTCACCTAACAGCTATTTGGGTTAGAAATATATAAACCAGGATAAACATTTTAAAACTGTATCTTTAAGAAATTGCAAAACTGTAATTAGGTGTGGTTTCTCAAACGGCCATAAGATGGAGCCAGAAACCTGGGTTGTTTAATCTGAGTCTCAGAAGAGAGTGTGAGTCTGTATCTGTTTCCTTNGAGTGTGAGTGTATCTCTGTTTCTTTCTGTTGGAAAGTATTGCCGTTGCTCCATTTCTTCTAATTGACTGATATTACCTGATTCAATGTAAGTCTGATACTGAACTGTTTTTGACACTGGAATTTGATATTTGGATTATCCCCGGATTGAAAAACTGACTGATTTACCTATGAATGACGTTGGATTGCTTATTTTGGACTTTGCTTAAACCTTTCTGGAAGTAAAAACCTACATTTACTAGACAGTGTATTTGTGTGCTCTGTGTGTATTTTTCCAACACTACTCTCTATATGTCTCCCTGTATGCGCTCATTCTCCTAACGGGGAATTACCTCAACAGACACTACTTCAGCCCAAATTTGTTTTTACTGCCTCTGGTTTTATGCTATATTGTGGCTCTGTTGTTTTTTCTTCTGCTATTACATTTTAAATTAATTTCCACTCCGAGAAAAATCTGTTATAAGGTGCCCATAACCAAACAGCTGTTTTGACAGAAACTCCTGTTATGTCCAATAATTGAAAGGCTATTGAGAAACTAGACCATTTTCCCAACTGCTATTTTATAATGTTCATGTGATATTTTTATATCTTTGTCCTTAGAGAGGATGGAGTTCGGAACTCAGAAGGCTTTCCAAAAGAGAAATCTGAAGGTAGGAAAGAAAAACTTCTTGTTATTTAAGAGCCATGATGGTGCAATGGTTAAAATGCAATACTGCAGAATAACTCTGCCCACTGCCAGGAGTTCGATTTTAACTGGCTCAAGGTTGACTCGGCCTTCCATCCTTCCAAGGTCAGTAAAATGAGGAGCCAGATTGTTGGGGGCAATATACTAACTCTGTAAACCATTTAGAGAGGGCTGCAAAGCACCATGAAGTGGTACATAACTCTAAGGGCTATTGCTATTAAAGTCCTGAGAATCAACTCAATGTGCAAAATAAACTTGCTTGTAACTGTTTTGGAAGCATATTCATAATTCATAACAAGAGAACCTTGGCAGAAAATTTGAGAGCAAATGTTTCCCTTAATTGTCTCTTAGATTGGTTGCCTGGACGGGGTCTTTGACTTGCCTAATTCTTGGTGAGATTTCATAAAAGAAGAGCCCCATGATTCAAAACAAGCAAACAAAACAGCTGCTTCTCCATGATGTTTGGAGCATTTGAAAGGGAAGAGGGGGAATCTCTACAGACAAAAGAGCTGATTTCCATCCTTGTCAATATAGTCAAGGATTATTAAAAGCTTTTCAGTAAATTTCAGTTGCTGTGTGGAGGGTAAATGAAAAGGTGCACCTTTTGCCAGATAAGCAATCATCACTCAGTTGAATAGTAATATAATCACCATCAGTTACATTTGAAGGCAAATTAAAAATAGACATCAACCACAAACGTAATTGAATCATACATAAACAATATTAAAATCTTCGGTGTCTGCCTAGAGCAAAATAAATACAAATTGCAGAAAATAAGTGCAAATTGCTGTATTACCTTTGACAAGTTTTCAAGCCATAGCTTGCTAATTTGTGCTCTTGCTTAATGTAAATCAGTTGTCAGGAAAAATAGATATAGTAGCCCCTGCTGCTTCCTATTTAAAGTTGTATCAATCAAGGGCTGAAATAATTAAGAACTGAGTAGTTTTCTTTTAGAAGAAAAATGACTTTATCATTAAGCAGCTGTAACATGACTTGTGTCCTGTTTGTTTTTTAATTGGGTTTCTGGTGCATGTAGAGTACACCTCCTTCCTTTATTGCACAGAATGATAAGATCATAGTTAGGCTTTGCAAATGTGCCTCAAAGATCAACTAATTTAATCCCTGCAGAGGCAATGAATCCAGCAGCCAGCACAGACAAAAATAGTATTTCTCTTATTAATTCTATATTTTAAAATAATTAAGAATGAAAATATGGTCCTAAGCCTATTTTTATTGCTGAAGGTGCAAATGGAAGACAAAGACTGGTATTACTATATTATACTACCTATAATGGAGGTAGTAGGACAATTTCTTCCAAGTTTATTTTGAGGATAAACATATTTTGAAATCTCCCTGCCCAAATCCAAGAATAGCACTAGCATTTAGAACTATATACCACCCCATCGTGGTTACAACTTCTCAAAATGGGTTGTACAGAGTCAGCATCTTACCCCCAACAATCTGGGTCCTCATTTTACCAACCTCAAAAGGATGGAAGGCTGAATCAACCTTGAGCCAGTTGGGATCACACTGCTATCTGTGGGCAAAGTCAGCCTGCAGTTCTTTTTTTTTTTTTTTTT
>BHFT01054420.1:0-10691 GCA_004320025.1 Laticauda laticaudata
GTCCAGAGATGGTAAGGCATGTTAATGTATTGGATTGTTTGCTTTCAGAGACACTTCTTCAGTCTGTCAAGTATCTTTGCCAAAGCTGGGGATTCCCCCGGGGGCTGGCTTTTTATATACAAGTACAGACTCAGCTTAATGACATCATAAGAAGGAGTCTATCCTTCCTGGGCTCTCTTGCAGCATAGATAGAAAGGGTGTTCACAGGTAAATTCACCAACGCCCATTTCCTTTTCAGTGCTGTACAGTATTTTTCCTTCTTAAACTGTAAATATAACAAAATGTTTATGCGCAAATGCTTGGCAGACAGATAATGTTTATCTATACTTTGATTATAAATAATTTAACCTGACTTTTTTGACAGTTTATTTATACATCAAGCTATAAGACATAAAAGATGCAATTCTTTCCAGTCCCATAATATTATATGTATTGAGTTTTACAATACTACAGATTCAAAAATACATTGAAACAAATTGTGTTTGATTTTGGATTTTCTAAAAATGATTTTCCTCTTTCTATTGCAGTTTCATAGTATTATCAGGAAAGATTTGTTATATGTTAAAACTACACATTCACTATATCACACTTATTTTCTGACTTGTGAATGATCTCGGACAGATGTAGGTCTGTCAGATAAGTCCAGATTTACAGTATAGAAGTGTAGGCTATGTAAACAACTAATAGTTGTTCAGCTTCAAGGCCATGAAATGTAAGGCCGAAAAGCTGGAAGAAAAAATGAATTTAAATTAGTGTGGATGTAAGTGGGAAACTACATTTTCATTAAAAGAGGACGATTAACGGTTCACTAGGACTTCATTCTAGTTTTCAATTAAGTTCCTTATTAGAAGTGTATAATTCTTGAATCTGAAGCAGGCAAGGGTGCTTCAAATATGGTATGTACACTCTCTGTCTGTTGTCACATCAAATTATCCAAAGCACATTTAAGTCCATCTTTGTGCTTAAAGCCAATATATACTTAAAACTGCACATTGAGAAACTATATAACCATGAGCTTTGTAAAAACTGCTTGCAGCTGAAAATATGTGAGCTCTCAATTTTAAATCCTCCCACTGTGTATTTTTCCATTGTCTTCTCTCCCCCCCCCCACATTATTTCATATATTATTGCTATAACTTATTTGACATTCCATAGTTCTCCTATAGACTACCTCTGTTCTTTTTTCTTTGTCCCCAAAGAGAATATTGCAGCAGTTTGGTTTAAATATATACTGTTACTCTATAGCAGGGGGCCGCATCAGGGTTGTGTTTGATCTTGGGGGGATGAAGTTGGTGTGGCCAAGGTGGGCATGGCCAGGATGAGATCACTTGTGTCGGGAGAGGCTGTGGTGGCCCAAGCACTCTGTCAGCAAAAATGGGCCCCTGAGCTCTGTTTTCGGCTGCAATAGCCTCCTTCAACCCTCTGCCAGCAAAAACAGTTTGGGAGGGCTGCATGCGACCCTCACGAGCTCCATTTTCGCTGGCAGAGGCACCATGGATCGGTCCTTCACTATTTTTCAAGTGCTTAAATCTAAGCACCCTGTGGGCCACATCTGACCCCCGGGCCTTGAGTTTGACACCCCTATTTTGTAGCATTGTGTTATGAAAATTAAAAAAGCCAACAGAATTTATGTATGCTCTGTGTTTCTAGTATTACTATCTCCTTTTTGACTTTGTCAGAGCAATAGTTTGTCTTGCAGATTTTGCAAAGCAATTTAGAACATCCATTATCTTATCAGTGTTCTGACAGATAATAACTGCAGTCTTCTAATATCCTTTCTGTTTTTACTCCAAAAGATTTTGTAGATGATTGCTTAAGTAAACTTGATTGAAGGAATGTTATCTGGAAAAAGTATATAAATAATTGAATACCTCAGGGAAGACATTAACTAGATGCAGCTTGGAGTAATTACAAAGTACAATAGTTGATCTCAAACAATAAGGACAGAAAATACTTTCCCCATTTTTTGTGTGGGGAAGTGTCATCATCAGAGGAGAAGCTCTGTGATTGACAGATTTATATAGACGAGGAACCTCAAATGGTGATTTATAGGCAACAGATGTTTAAACTATTTCTAGAAATGATTGAGTATGCACATTATTTTCAATAACAATAATGCTTCATCAAAATACAATGTTTTGTGATGGACCAAAATTGTTATTTTGTGAAAAGAAATTGTTACAGGTGTTAATATTGAAGCAAGATTTAGTAGTTTTTTAGACATTTATTCCGCTTCTATTATTTTTTTAATAAATAATTTTAGGCACTGAACATATATAAAACTCATTCCGCCTCTTCCTATTATCCCCACAACAGTAAACCTGTGAGGTGGGCTGGGCTGGGAGAGTGCACGGTGTCAAACTCACCATGTCACATTGCCATCACATGATGTTTCATGATATTTTTCCCATTTGTGAAGCTGGGGTGGGCATTGCCTGTGTGTGATGCATCTGGACCATAGGCCACCAATTTGATACCCCATGTCACTCAGCCAGCTTTCATGCCTTTAAGACAGGACTAGAACTCACAGTCTCCTGGTTTTTCTTAACAGTAAGATCCCTATAACAGTCAGTCTATGGAATTTGTGGATTCTCTACCACCAATAGTTTTTACAAAAAGTCTGGCTAGCTGTCTCTATGTAATTCCATTCAACATGATTGTTCTGACCCAGGCTTCAACAAACTTAATAAAACACAAACTGATTTTAAAAGTAAAACCTATTTTAATGCAATGCTTGGAATTACTTGCATTCCCAGCCAAAACTAATTATACACAGTTTCTCCAGATAAGAGCAGATTTTCAGTGCTGTAGAATGCTGCCAAAAAACCAGAAGTCCAATGAAGGCTAACATAAACCAACCCCCAAACCCAGAAAAAATGACCAGAGTACAGAGCTTCAAGAAGGACTCGGACATTATTGAACTGTTTTGCTTCCTGCAAAGCTTTTCATCATTGAGGTCTGACTTTTATCCCTTATGGGAGGGGCAATAACCTCCCAGCCTTACTTCTGAGTCACCCTTTCTGCTTCAGCTGCTCTTGCCTTCTCGCAGTTTTGCACACACGCGCACTGGGAACAGGCTCCCCTGAGTCCTTTGCTTCTCTGGTGCCAGGCTCTGAAGGCTCTAAAGGCAGCACTCCACTCTCAGATGATCCTGGCCCCATCCCTTCATCAGATGCAGGACACTCGTCCAAGTCCTCTCCAAACTGTCTGACTGGTTCCCTTTTATCCTCACTGTCCAATACCTTTGCCGTCTGCCCCAGCTGCCGGTGAACCACAACAATTATGATGACACTGAGCAAATGGCAGTTACAACCAATCCTCAAAATTCTGTCCCCCATGATCAAATTTGGTTGCCTGGCAACTGGCCTTACTTAACAACCACTTTGCTTAGCAACAGAAATTTCATCTCCAGTTTGTCTTCAGGAAATAAACTTTTCCAATCTTAATTTTAGTAGTTGAAAATTAAGTGTAGCTTATCTAAACATTCAAAATGGACAGAATAATACACGACAAATTCCAGTTTGGACCATTTGTTTGTCTGACGTTCCTCATCCTGTAAAGTATGTTTCAGCTTTATTGTGGATTTACTAATTACTAATAAATGTATAACTTTGCTTCTATGACATTGATGCTTAATATGGATTGTACACACAAATGCTATATGGTTTAGAATTGTAATAAAATTAATGAAAGATTGAAATGTCAACTGACATTTGTTTTGTTTAATGAGTGTTAATTATATATCATCTCAGTAATGATTTTCTTTATAGATTTTCTTTCCAATGACACAAATGGTATTAGAGATAGCTTAATAATTAATGTTACTATATATGGAATAATAGATACAATAATTCATTAAAGCTCTTCACGTTTGCCCCAGAAGCACATTATTGTTTATGTGGCAGAGAAATATTACATAATTGATATATATAAGTAATGGACATATATAAAAATGTGTATATCCTGAAATTAGCTTATTTCCTAAACCCTTTATTTTTTATTCTCATGTGACATATTTGCTATCACATAGCTATGACAGCTTACAACTGATGGCTTCACTTCTTCATCAATATTAGTCAAGCATTAAATCTTGTTGACCTTCAACAATACTGTGTTTCTCATATAATAAGGCCGGGTCTTATTTTTTTTGAGCCCCCCCAAAATGGCCAGGCCATCTTTTTGGGGGTGACTTAATTTCCCCCCCCCTTGCATCTTCGGGCAGGCGGGCAGCGACAGCTTAGATGTTGACCTCGGCATTGGTGGGGCACTTCATATCAGGGTCAACGCAGGCAGCACCATATCTGGGTGTGTAACAAAAGTACTTCCTAACGGCAAGCCCCCCCACCATTCCCCCCCATTTCGCATGTTTTAATATAGGCCTTAATTTGGGGGGAGGGCTTAATTTCATTTTATGCCTATAAAACATGCTGGGATTTCCTATCGGGGGAGGCCATATTGTTGGAGAAACAGGGTACATGTGTATATTCTGGAGAATTCTTACATTAAATCTTTTTAAGAAGAATTAATGAAAGTTGTTTGTGACATTGCTTTGTAAATCCTTCCAGGAAAAGACATTTATGTTTAATTCTTCATCAACCTTGTATTATTGGCATTTTCCCCCTGTTTTAGTCATATCCTAGTTTTACATTGAAAATGGATGCAGAGTACCTAAAGGCTTATAACATTTATGCAATATACAACATAATAAAGTATTGTAGCATGGGATGTTCAGTTTTTTATTTATATATTACATTCCCACAAATTAACATAATTATACTTTTCAACCCCCTTTTCTAACAGTCAGATACCCAATTTTCTTGGAATCTGTCAGCTATGTGATCATGAACTCTCTTCATATGCTATTCACTTGCTTTATATGTATTTATTTATAAAATATCCCTTACTATCTGAAACTAGATGGGCTCCAAGTGTTTACATGTTAAAAACAGGGTACAAGTCAGAAATAAAGTTATTTCAATAGTAACTGGGAATATAAAACTTGGAAGTTAAATAGAACTATAAATAATGATATAGCTACACACAGTTAATCCCCCGGGCTCTTCAGAAGAGTTGTAGATTTCCTCTTCCAAAACGTCATGAAGGTGGGGAATCATCTGCACTTTAGAGGTAAGCCATTCCAGAGGAAGAGAGTGACTATATCCACCATTGTAACTGTTGTGGTCCGCCGGCATCCGGTGCAGACGGCAGAAGTATCAGACAGTGAGGACTAAAGGGATCCAGTCAGGGGGTCTGGAAAGGACTTGGACGAGGATCCTGCCTTGGATTCAGGGACGGGGCCAGGACCATCTGGGAGTGGGGTGCTGCCTTTGGAGCTTTCGGAGTCTGGTAGCAGCAAAGCAGAGCCTGCTCCCAGTGCACGTGTGCACAAAGCTGCTAGAATGCAAGAGCAGCTGAAGCAGAAGGGATGACTCAGAAGTAAGGCAATGAGGTGATAAGAGATAAAAGTCAGACCTCAATGATGAGTGCTTTGCAGGAATCAAACAGTTCAATTAGATTCTGAGTCCTTCTTGAAGCTCTGTACTCTGGTCGTTTTTTTTCTGGGACTTTGGTTGGTTTATGTTATAATTTATTGGACTTCTGTTTTATGACAGCATTCTACAGCACTGAAAGGCATGCTCTTATTGGGGGAACGGTTTATAAATAGTTCTGGCTGGGAATGCAAGTAATTCCCAGCATTGCATTAAAATAGGTTTTACTTTTAAAATAAAAGTAAAGTTTGTGTTTCATTAAGTTTGACAAAGCCTGGGTCAGAACAGTAACACTTATGGAATATTTCCAGCTGGATGGGGATTGTTAGCGGACATTTGAATAGGATTGGCAAAGATTACTCACAAAAGGCAGTCCCAAAGTTACCCAGCTCCAAACCATATAAGATTTTATGGATAGTGACTACCACCTTGAATGGCACGCCAGGTACAACTCATGTGTGACAGACAGTGCAGTTTGAATAACAGAAATGACCAGCACAGCATATGCAATATAAATGTAATGTGACACTACAACACATATGCTATGCATTCTGGACTGGCTAAAGTTTCCAGGTGGTCATGTGGATTATAGTGATCTGATTTTTAATCTATATTGGTCTAATTTAGAGGTGACAAGGACCTGGGCGACCATCGTTACTGTGTCCTGTTTAGATAAGGATAGAGCTTACCCATTAGCTGAAGTTTTGCAAAAGCCATCTTGGTCGTGGTGCTTCAAACTGAAGCTATGATTTAGAATAACCTTCAGATTACAAAGTGCTGATTCTGAGAGGCACAACTTGATCAAGAGTCGGAGATGGTACTGTCTTGGCATATAGTAAGTTGGTCTTTGAATCAATATCCACCATGCCATTTATGAATTCAGTTTGAGTCTGTTTTTACCAACTAAACACAACCAGTAGACACTCAGTCATGACTTCCATTGTAATTTCCAGCAGGATCAGGATGAAGATAAAAAAATTGAGTAACTTTTTCATATTGATGATACTTTACCTGGAAAAAAAAAATCTCTCCCATTATTTTATTAAATGATGAACTGGATAGATCTGAAAGAGAATTGAATCCTGAGGCACTGTATATAAAGGACCGAGGGCCCAAATTCTCTTTCCCACAACCATTTTGTGACCTGCCTGCCCAGGTAGGAGTAGAAACCATTGTAACAGTATGCATCAATCTCTAAGCCTTACAGGTAGTCCAGAACAATATTCTGATAATCAGTATCAAAAGAATGCTGAAAGAATTAGTGCTGCCGTTTAAGCACTAACAAAACTAATAAGAGTATATATATTTCTGTGAAAAATATTTGTTTTTATAATTATACCAGTATAGTTGAATTTATTGTTGTTACTCTGCATGATAGAAAAGTTTGGACTGAGTCTTACAAGTCAGCAAGGCAAGGGAATTAAATGGTTTCCCAGTATTTTGGATTTCTGTTCTATCAACCAAAACTAGCATCACCCTAAAGCCAGGGGAAATCACAATCTAAAACAATTGAATGTCAGTATACTGTCTTCCCCAAGATGGCAATTCTCATGGCTCATTTTCATAGGAGATTTTTCTTGCACGATATCTACCAGGGAGAGAAACATACCTCTGGGAATCTGGGAAGGCATAATAGAAGCATGACTAATTCACAAGTATATTAAGAGACTCTTAGATTTCATTTAATGGATTGTATGAACATAGTACGCCTTTCCATTAGAGTGTGATGAGAATAAACTCTGCTTCAATGTTACATATAAACTCAGAGTTACTCTTCCATGTTTTGCCTTTAAAAAAACAACAACACCACACTGATGTAACAAAAAAGAAGCAGCATGGGAAGCTTGATTAGAAGCCTGATTCTTTATACCAAAATCTTCTTATTCCAAATCACCTTAAACATTGTTGTGCAACAGCTTGTTCCAGTGCTATTGTATTCTGATTAATTAATGGTGTATCATATTTCCTATTGCTAATAGTAATAGCACTTAGACTTATATACTGCTTTATAGTCCTTTACAGTACTCTCTAAGTGATTTATAAAGTCAGCATATTACCCCCAACAATCTGAGTCCTCGATTTACTGACCTTGGAAGGAGGGAAGGCTGAATTAACCTTGAGCTGGTAAGAATAGAATGTACTATTCAGAGGAGAAATGAAAAAAATCATATTTAACTTCAACATAAAAAATTGTTCACATCTCATTTAATTTCTGAGCTTAGCCCCAAATTTATAGTCAACAATTGACTTCTTAAAAAAATCTTCTTAAAAAAATTTCCTAGTTTTGATATTCATACAATTTTTGTTTGTTTTTTGCTTTTAAACTGTCTACATATTCATTGAACAGTGACTTAAAACATTATCGCCCATTATTCAACCAAACTATTTTTTTTCTCAGAGGACACCTATATTTGTTTGAATAGACACCAGACAAGCAAAATGATTATTTACCTATCCAGTATATGCATGTTAGTATATGCATATGCATACATCTTCATCGTAAGTCTGAAGAGAATTTCCAAAAGATTAATTATAGGGGTAAAAAACATTGAGTTATAATAAATACTATTTTTTTTTTAATTTATTTGGCATCCTCCAATCTCAAAAGACTATGGTATCGTGCTTTGAAAAGAGGCCCTAAAAAAGGCCAATTCGAGCGTGGCAATCCCTTCCACACTAAGGACAGATACAGTCTGTTCCCCTGTCCAGTCCCCAGATTTCGCTGCTTCCAGGACTGCCTCTTTGCCTCAGCCTGCCGAACGAGTGTACCTTTGAATTGGAGAAGGCCATGCTACATCTTTAGTAATTTTTTTTATTATCCAAAAACTATTTGTGGGATATATTGTTTATAGTATTTTGTTTCCCAAGCTTCTCCTATGAATTAACTCTATAAACTTGCAGGTCCAGAAAGCTTGGTGTAGTAAGAGTTTATATATCTTGAGAAAATAATGGCGGGTGTAGAAGCTGTTCCTTTCAGACCTTTAAATTAAATTCCATTCAAGTGTCCCTAAAGAGATCTTCTTAAGCATATTTTTGCGACAAAAGAAACTGCTACAGAGAAGATCAAGATGATTTACCATGATTAATTCTGAGAGTATGATTTTCTTAAAACAGGATGCCAGCAATTTTTTTAGCAACTGAATTTACTCAGTGGGATGATTTCATTGTATAGACTGTCGTAGCTAATTAATTTAGTTATTGAAAGATTAAAAGGATATTAGAATGTATTAATACAGTAACTTCTGTTAATGATCTGTTTCCTGCTTACGTATCACCATTGTTATTGCTGCTTTTGAAAAATTTAAGCAAATTTATGGTGGTATTCTAGACATCTTTAATTATACTTTGTATTACATACACAACGAGTAATAGAGTATTACGATTCAAAAAAAAAAACAAGCATCCTTTTCAGATTCAGTTATGTAGTTTAACTTAATGGGATATGTTATCAATGGAGGATGTAGAAAACTTAATTATACCATGCACAGTTTATAGGTGGCCCTTGAGTTACAACCATTCATTCAGCAACTCTTTAACTTACAGTTTGCTTAGTAGTGGAAATTCCAGGCCCAATTTGGGTTAGGTTTAAGGTCATCCAAGGACTATTCATAAAATAAAAAATACTGTGTTTTAATATAAGTTTTTTTTAATGAATATCAGTCTTCTGAGGATATTATTTGAGGATTAGTTCTATAATTTATGTAGGATTTATATAGGATTTTTAAAGAAAATAATTACTTTTCAGTTCATTACATTATTATTAGTTGTATTAAATAGGAATGAAATTATGTTGCAAAGTTCTTCATTGTGTATAAAATGAGCACTGCTGCTAAAGCTGATGAGAATTTAATTTTTTAAAGAAAATTGCACACAGATTCTTATAGTCTTTATGATGACAGTCTGGGCAACTTTAATTATGCTTTGCATTGCATACACCAGTGTAATTAAGTATAAGTAACTATAAAACTTTTTCTTACATTTCTGTCCTTTCATTTAAACCAAATGCAAATTATATTAAGTACTGATGTCTGGATTTAGCTAGCAATAGCCATTTGTCTTGAATTTCAGTGATCTTATGTGAAGAATAAGATTTGTTTCAATGCCTTGGAATTCAATAGCAAAACAATTTCTTCAGATAGTGTACATATAGTCAGTCATTGGTCTTGTTCCTGTTAGTACAGTTTCAGTATGTTCTGAAATACAAAAAACTAGATGTAAAAATACATAAATTAGGTATCAATTAAAATTTTATGCCACTGATTACTGCAGCTTGATGAAAAAGAAAAGTATTCAGCTGATGAACTGGCAGCAACATCTTTTTATCAAATTTAGGTGAATAGACATATTCCGAGCAATTTAGATTTTAATCAGCAGACTTTTTAAAGCAACAAAATTCTAGTACTGTTTACAAGTAGAACCTTAACTTCCTGAAACTTTAGCCCTCTTTTTTAATATGCTTATCACTGTTTTGGATTGCTTTCACTTATGATAAATGTAACAAGCATAGATAGATAGATAGATAGATAGATAGATAGATAGATAGATAGATAGATAGATAGATAGATAGATAGATANACATGCCATCCTCAGGCTGGTGCTTTCGGCTTCATGCCAGTGCGAGCAATGTGTGATCGGAGCTGCCATCTCTCTATAAATACTGGTGGTGGAGTCTGGTATTTATAGAGAGGCGGCAGCTCCGATCACACACAGCTAGGTAGGTAGGTACATACATACATACATATAGAGAGAGAGACGGGGGGGGGAGAGAGAGAGAGAGAGCACTTAGTTTAGGTATTTAGGATAATAAACGTTGATAAAAGAACATAAAGAAAAAATATTGATATTAGTACATTCAGGTCCTATTATTTGTCTTTTATACACGTTCATGATAAAGGATTTGTCATCAGTTCTCTTTTATGAAGTGTTTGAAAATATCTTTGGGGGTTGAATGATCAGAATTTTATCTACCGTACCATAATTGACATATGTTTAAGAAATAAAAACAATAAAGATTATCTTGCAAGATTTTGTTTTTTTTAATATTGTTTTTAGTTTTTGTTTTAAAAGTATGATTACTTCATAAATATGAAAGTTGAGTACAATGAAAGATAATTATATATATATAATATATATATATATTTGTTTGTTTTTTTAAGCTCTCGCGGGTACTTACATTTGTGCTGTTTAGCTTCCTTCGGGTAT
>BHFT01054424.1:0-14697 GCA_004320025.1 Laticauda laticaudata
TATATGAGAATAAATGTTTTTATGTTATGTATGTTATGTTTGTTTGTTAAAAAATTAATAAAATTCTTTATAAAAAACAAAAAAAACAAAAAGGTAGAGGAAATAAAACACCAAGAAAGTACAAGAAATATTCCTTAACTTTTCAAAGAACAGCTGGTCAAAATGGAAATATGGGGTGAGCACAACTGAAGAGCAAAGTTCAAAGCTTAGCACTCAAGGACTATGTAAAACATATGTACTTCCATTAGATAAAGTCATTTATACAGTAGATAGAAAGTAAAGATTAAAAATTGAATACAAAAAGTGTTATTCTGAAATGTGTCATATTCAGGTGTAAAATAACATAAAATGAACTAGCAGATCTCCCTAACTAATTTCCCCCACTGTCAAGATTTTAAAAAAACTTGTGCCATTACTTCTACTCAAGGTAGCCTCCTATTATACTTTTCAGAAAGAGCAAATGAATCTAATATGGTTCCTTGATATCATATCAAGTCTACAAAATGTGATACCAATCACCAATTCTTTAAAAGACATTCAACCACTGCATGGAGGTGACATTCACTTCTGCCAAAATAGTCATTCCTTATATCTGAATTATTAGAAAGCTTTGAGGTGAGACTGCTCCATTTAGCAAAAGAGATGTTTCAGTATAAATCAAGTTGAATTAAAATCCCCCACAGGGCCCATAAGTACAAATCATGGGGCAATAAGAGAACAATCCATGCATGCCAATTCAGACACCCGTTGTGATGAAGAAAACCACATATATAGCCCCAAAAGCATCCTCATATCATACCATAAGAGATCAGTCTGGAAGTTTACCAATATACACCTCAAAGTCTATATTCTTTTCTTAGCAAATTACCATAATTGACTAACTCATTGCTCAGTAATACCAAACGAAGCTGGAAAAACAAAAGAACTATTGGACAATGCCAGTTCTGCCATCAGAGAGTTAAATTATCAGAAATAGCTACATGATATATTTCAGACGAAGCTACTGCACATTACAATCAGCTTACCCAATTATACAATGCTGTTGTAGGCTACTTTGAAGGGAATTTTAAAAAGCCTGAAGACACCTTTAAACTATTTCATATCAAATTTGGAAACACCTGGACTGGATGTTCTACCCTGGCTTGAAGACATCAGGAGTTGAGAATCATAAGGCATGACACTTAATGATAGTCATAGAGCAATCAGTCTTACTAGGAGACAGTCAATATAAAGTGTAAGTATACAAGCGACAAAGTGACAGTCATACAGTCACAAGTGGGAGGGGATGGGTGAAAAGGAGTGATGATAAGATTTAACAGTAATAGTAGCACAGACTTTGTAATAGTTGAACAGGATTGAGGGAATTATTTGTTTAGCAGAGTGATTGCTTTCAGGAAAAAAACTGTTCTTGTGTCTAGTTGTTCTGGTCTAGTTGTGCAATGCTCTATAGCGTCATTTTGAAAGAAGGAATTGAAACAGTTTATGTCTGGGATGTGAAGGCGTCTGTAAATATTTTCACAGCCCTCTTTTTGACTCATGCAGTGTACAGGTCTTCAGTGGGAAGGCACGTTGGTAGTANCCAGACAGTTATAGAGGTGCAGATGACAGACTCAGTAATTCCTCTGTAGAACTGGATCAGCAACTCCTTGGGCAGTTTGAGCTTCCTGAGTTGGCGCAGAAAGAACATTCTTTGTGGTGCTTTTTTGATGATGTTTTTGATGTTAGGTGTCCATTTTAGGTCATGTGATATAGCAGAACTTCGAAATTTGAAGGTCTCTACTGTTGATACTGTGTTGTCTAGTATTGTAAGAGGTGGTAGTATGGGTAATATCTTTGTTGGTGCAATCATTTTAAATAAATGATGGTTTTGAACAAGATTCCATTAGAAGGCTCTTTTTCATGGATGGAAGTCTGTATTCTATCAGATGAATGGGTACTTTAGATTAAATACTCTGAAATAAGACACATTCTCTATGTCTACTTGTAGTATTTTTAGAATTTACAAATTTAGCATAGTTAGACGAACATGACTTCATATTGTTTAACTCCAAATAATCAGTTACACAGTTTATGAAAGTGCATGAAATAAAATGTTGATATTCAAATTGATTATAATAGAAAATATTTTTAAAACAATATGATATTTATAATATATCTTATTTTGAAGCAGACATTTTTATTCAAAGGCCAGACAAACATACAAATAACTTTACCAACAACCCTAATAACATTTAAGTCCCATTCATTAATCATTTGGTATTTGTACAGTGCTTTGCATTTCAAATAAATAAGACTCCTCCTATTCTAGCTTCCTTTTCTTATTTATACATCATTCAACACAGTTCAGTATCAATTTCAATCATCAGTTATTCTATTATAAATTTAGAAAAATCCCAGCAGCAAGAGTTTCCTTTTATTTAAAAAAATTGAACTCTGATGAAGAACTGTACCTTTAAATTGTGTTTTTCCAAAACTGGCAGCCTCTACATATTTTGGGATTAGATTTTCAATAATTTCCCATGATTGCAGCAAAACTGACTGGGAATTGTGAGAGTTACAGATCAAATAAACACTTCTCCTTCAAAAAATACCTTGTCTATCTGCAGTTGACAGAAGCTATTGTAAATTAAAATGATTGTTAACCATATAAAGGAGGACAGAGTAAATAAAAAAAATATGTATATAGTCAATCAAAAAAGCCATAAGGTCACAAGGCTAAAAGTATATGTCACTGAGCATCCAAGAACAAAGCACTGCAGCTTATATTCAAGAGGAATCTCTGGTATGGAAATCAAATGGGACACTATTTCTGCATGTGAAACCAACAGAAAAGATGGGAATGGACATATTCTTGACAGAGTTGCCTTGCATATCAAGGGGGCACACGGCTCTATAAAATGGAATGAACCTACTATGTCTTGGTGATTAATTTGGCTCAATCATGTTTCCAGTCATGATTCACATTTCCATTTTAAGTATCAGGTTGATGATTTGAAGGTCTCCAGAGGGTGGTGTTTTTGTGAGAGGCTTGGTAGCAATGATTCATGCCCTCGCCACCTTACTAATAAATTACTATAGCAAATTTTACATGGTGCTGTTTTTGAAGAAGATTCTGAAGCTGATCCAAAATATTGTGTCTATTGCTAATGCAATGAGCAGTTATTCTACAATCACTGCATAAGTTAAAGCACGTGTCACACTGCACCAACGGATGGAAAGAGGATGTAAAAGGGAGGAAAACACTTGTCATCCGTTGGTTAACACGATGTATCCGTTCTGTACTCACTGCCTCCGTTTTGCTTCCTCTCTATCCGTCCAGCATCCTTATTCATTTTCACGCATCAGATTTGAGCTGCCTCAAAACTTTGAGCGGAAACTGTATCCAATGCTCCATTCTGCCGTCCTCTAGGAATCGCTATATCCACTAGCATCCATCGATCCGCGTAATCCATCCGTCAGCGGTAACGGCACTGGATGAAGTGAAACAGACGTGGAACGGATGCAGTAACAATCCTAGGGATGCAGCAGAAACAAAGCATTTAAAATGGAAAAAACGTCGCAGAGGACTACTGGATATTAAGATTCTAAAGGGTAGAGATCAAAGGAACACCTAGGGCTAAAACTATACTGCTATAAAAAGGGGTACAACTCACTGGATCTCACTTTCAACCAGCAGCCCACTGTGCACTCGAGCACTTCATCTGACTCTTCTCTCCACAGATCAGTATTCACCGTGGTCGTAACAAATCTTTTGCAAACCACAATCCTTTCTGCAACGTGCGAAGCAGTCTACAGGCTCTGTGAACTCTACTGCGGGAAAAAGGAGGCCAAGAATCGTTGGTCCGAAGAATGATGGAGAAAGCAAAAGTCAACGTACAACAAGCTGATGGTGGGAGCGAAGAATCGAAGATACCGATGCATTCCAGAACTCAGATGATCCCTCGCCATGTTTAACGAATTTGTGCAGCAGCTGACACATGTTACAGGCAAACACCAACTTCCATCCCAGCCGACCTGGTCAATGTGGCACCACTCTGCGCCAACCTGGCCAAGACCACCTAAAAGGCTATGCATATGGCTAGTGCCACACAAACATAGTATTGTGGTCAATAAGTGGTGCAGCAATACATCGGAAGAAATACTCTAGGAGCTCTCCAGTGCCCCCTCCTACTGAAGTAGGCTGGAAGAAAGTCGAGCATGTATCAAGTTGGAAACTTCCCACACATCCGTTGGCACGATGGCAACACCGTGCCTCAAAGCGCCAGCCCAAGTCAGGTCCATTATTCAACATACAAGGGCCTCTTCAAGCATCATCCCTTTCGCATGTCGATCTGACTAAAGTTCATGTAACATTGATACTTCAGCCACGGCTCATGTAGATGCCAGGATACAATGCCAGTGACAAGAGGGGGCTGAATGAACCTCATCATGGCTCCCAGATCAACCTGCCCGCCTGCCAACGAACACACAAATGTGCTCCTACTTCATCGTGGGGATATGCCTCTCTCAAACCTACTCATGAAGCCCTAGCAACTCCAGACTCGTCACCTCGTGAAAAAGATCTTCACTACAGCTGTCAGGGCAAGCGTTGGTGGAGAACGCCTTGCACCTGCCAACAAGTTCCCTGTACTTCTCACACCATGCAACATCGCCCACAGACCGTAGAGAATCTGAAGCTTTCTCATCCGAACAATCTCATGTGCACCTCTACACCAGGTTCCACCCTTGCGAACAGGCTGTGGACCTCCAACATAGGCATGGGATCATGAGCCTGGGGATGGAGCAAGTCAAAACCTGAAATAGACACTGAGATTGCAAGGCCCAACAGGCGTCACTGCCAGGAAGAAGCATCCAACCTCTGAAACACTGGTGCAACCCCGCTGAGCGGTGGATGGCAGACAGGATGATAGATTTAATGATTCTTCCTTCACTTCTCATCAACACTGAGAGATTGCATATGTTGAATGGCCCTACAATATCAAGCGTGATAAAGAGTTTTGTGTGTTGACATTGTGGATATATTACATTATTATTGATAATAAAGGTCCATATTGTGGCACCGGGAGCGTGACCATACATCCACTATGCTTGAACTGGACGTTTATCTATCACACAGCTGTTACCTATCCCAAAGGTAACCTCCATCCCAACGTATCCCTGCCCATCCACAGCTATTACCATTCCCAGGTATCCTGCCCACCCCACTACTATATTTTTTACCCATCCCACAAGCATGCAAGCTTAAACCAATTCTAAAATGTATCCACCAAGCACTTTGATTAAAAAAAAGAAATGAATCAAGTATGTGCAATCAAGATAAGACTTATTAACAACCAGCTTAAAAAAAAATGACCCATAGTGCCCAAATAAAGTCACAGGTTAGCCAGCAGCCAGTCTCTGGACTCCTCTTGGCACTCGAGTGTGCCATTCTCAGGGTGAGGGTCCGGTGCTGGAAGCTGGTATGAGTGCTGGTGTAAGCACCACTGGGTCCTGGCCGAGAGGACAACAGGTGACGGTGTGGTTGAGGAAGCCTCATCGACAGGTGCCTCAGCCCGTGTCTTGAGAAGTTCCTTCTCCCTGCCATGTGGTGTCAGCCCGTAACGAGACAGATTAACTGAGGCCGCTGATGTGGGGTGGAGGAAGAGCTAGGAGTGGGCTTGTTCTGTTGCAGCTTGGTGAGGACGCATGGTGCATGTGCGGGTGCATTGTCGTACAGTGCATAATTGGCGTGGGTGCATCGTGCATCAGTGAACCAGTGGCAACATGTTGCCCGAATGACTCTGTGCTGGACGGAAGGGCTGCTGCTTGCTTCTTGGACGCTCTGTAGCCGAGCCCGTTAGGTTGAGCCTTGGGAAGCTTGGAATGGGAGACTCACCTGGGGTGGAGGAGCACGCTTGACTGGTGGGACGTTCTGTGGTCTGGAGGTTTGAACAGCTCTGTTATCGTCCTTCACCACCTGTACTGGGGTTCCCGCATTATCAGAGTTCTGTTGAACATAGTTATGAAAGGCTTGCGGTTGAGATGAGTGATCAGTGTGGACCAAGCTGAGAGAGAGAGATACTATGCTGTCCGGGATGTGTCCTGATTCCGTAGCAGGACATGTGGCTCTGCCTACCTGGCTGTCTGGCTCTCTGCCTTTCTGTGAGATGATGATGCTGGCGGGGTGGATGCGGGGAGCTGTGGTGAGCTCGCCGTCTCCTTTCTCCACCGCACCACAAGTTCATCCAAGCTCCCACATGAGTTGTCCGTGGTTCATCGCCGTATGGTAGCGCTCCACAGAAACCTCTGGTAAGACAGAACTGCTCTCGACCGGAATAGAATGGCTAAAGAGCTGCCGGAGAGAGAGGGTAGTGAAGGTCCGGTCTCCTCATGTGGATTCACTCCAGAAGCTGCACTGCCATGACGTAGGTCTCTCTGTCCGCACGTTAACCGTGGCCTGGCCAGTTCTTCAGGCAGCTTCAATACCAGTGTGATGTGTTCCACCCGCGAGAAAGCATCAAGTTAGCCAGATCTTCCGCTTCTCTCCCAAGAGCATGTCTTCCTTTTGTGTCCCTGTACAGCGTCTGTACCTTTCGCCACGTAGTCATTCTCTTAAGCCACTCAGCACTCATCCTCGTTTCCTCCTCAAGGAGTATTAAACTTTCTCCGTTGTCGTACGCCCTTCCTTTGGTAGGCAGTGGCCTAAGAGGTCTCCAGTAGTAGGTGCTCTCACACCACCATCAGCAGCACCCAAGCATATCATCATCATCATCATCATCAACACAGGATTCATCATCATCATACAGACGCAAGCATAGCAGCAGGATCATATCTATCAGCATGCAGCACCAGCACGCAGACCAGCAGACCAGGATAGCAGAGCGAATAAGCACCAGACACCAGCAGCTCAAGCAAGGACCAGGAATACGAGCAGAACGAGCAAGTCCAGGGAACGGCAGACGAGCAGATGAGCAGACAAGGACATGCTGCAGCTAGAGTATCAGCAGCAGAACACACGCCAGAGCAGCTTCAAGCAAGTAAGCACGAGCCGACAAACCACTGCAAGAGCATCAGCAAAGAGAAAACAGAAGCAGAAGCACCACGCAGGAGCACGCCAGGAAGCCCAGCACCAAAGAGCGAGCCCGAGCAGAGACCCCAGCAGAAGAGAGTCAGGAAGGGCGAGCGTTTCCTGTCCTCTTGCCAAGGGTGGCGGCAGTTGCTGAGTCTATCTTGCTTCCCATTGTTGGGTTGCTTGCAGACTGCAGGAAGTGCAGGCACCAAGGTGGCAAGGAAGTGGACACCAAGGCTGCAGAGCCTGGCAGCAGCAGGCACGAAGGCTGGAGCAGCAAGGCCAGCCCAAAGGCAGTGCACGAGCTAGAGCAGAAGAGCAGGTCGACAGTACAGGCAGACAATGGCAGGAGGCTGGCGCATGCGGGGCAGAGAGCAAGGCTGCAGGAGGCGCAGCAGTGGGAAGCGTGGAAGGCAGCATGAGCATGGCTGCGATGCTCGCACAAGGCTGCATGTACATGCATGCAGGGTAGGAAGACTCGATTTATCGCAGCAGGCTTTCCTCCGAATGGTGACCTGATGAGCTCTTCCTTAATCATCCGGGCTTATCATGCATCCCCGCAAAGCGCACATTAACGCTCGGCATCTCGTTCGGCTTCCTGCGTGCATCCGCTGATTTCGCTGTCATCCCTTCATCTCGTGAATCGTCTGCATCCGCTCATCATTCGAGCATCACCTGCATCCGCTTGGTATCCCGTTCGCGCCTTGCTGATGTCCCAGAATCCAGCATGTCCATGTCCATCCCTTCCATCGTTGGCTTCCATTCCGCATCCGTTCCATCGCTCTGCTCCTCCCGCTCCGTTCTTTCGTGTTATCCACCTGTTATGCAAATTTTTGCCCCTTTTAGAGCGGATAAAACGATGAACATTTTTCTCGGTCCGTTGTGTCTTTGTGTCCTTTTTACTAACGTTTTGCATCCATTGGGCAGTGTGACAGGGCCTTAACAGTTTGTTTCTGGAGCAACATGCTGGTGATTAAAGATTTACAGATTTATATATCCCCATTTTTAGGTTCTCAGCAAACTGTCTTTCTAGGCTAAATTGAATGTATCAGAAGATTCTAAAAAGTGAAAAGAAAGTGTTTGGAAAAACATGGAAAAACTACAATCATTGGTGGCATGGGAAGACATGATACAACTATATAAAATAATTGAGAAATAACATTGATAACATTAAGAAAATGATTTTCCCCTTCCATTCTTACAAGGTGAAAACCCAAAGTCACCAAATGAAGATAAATGTAAGGAGATTGAAGACTGATAAAAGAAAATACTTTTTCCCCACAAAATTTGGAAGTCATTATCTTTTTCCTTTATAGATTGATTTTCCAAAGTTACTGAGTGAAATTCATTGACAGTATGACTGATTTGCTGCTGTAGTTCAGTCCATAAAATATATCATTGGATTAAGCACTGACTGGAGAAATGAACTACTGTAGACTTTGCTATGGGTTATCTATTGCAGGTTGAATCAGAAGTACAAGGAATTAACAGGGGATGATACTAGCAGAACAAAACATATACCAGTATATCACAGTTCAACCACTGACATTGTGATAAAAGTTTCCTCACTCACTGCCTCCTTCCCATTTGGTTCCCTTCCGCAGAAGCTTATGTCAGAAACACTGATCTATAACTTTAGCTCACCTAGTCCAGATGTTTGTTCTGGCCAGCCAACTTCACAAGGAGGCTTGCTAATCTCCAGCAGATGGCCTTCGGAGGAAATCAAACTGCCATCAAGACCAATCAGGGGTGGGATTCTACTAGTTCGCACCTATTTGCTAGAACTGGTTGTTAACATTCCAAGCAGTTCGGAGAACTGGTTGTAAGAATAAATTACTGGCCTAATCCTGTAAGGAAGGCAGGAAGGAACATTTTGGTGTTGCTTACAGAAACTGCCTCTCCGTTAACCCTTATTACATTTTTGGCAGGACTAGACTTCCTGTCTCAGGAACTNACACTTATGACTGTTGCAGCATTGCCACAGTCATGAGAGGCCAGGTGAGGAGATGCATGCCTCGATGTGAGTGATATTGAGTTGGCCATGCCCAGCCAATAACATGACTACCAAGCCTCACCCACCTGCTTCACCACACCCACAGAACCAGTTGTTAAAAATTTGAATCCCACTCCTGAGACCAATGATCATTAATGCTATCTTTCCTATAATATCCAAGATATGAGTAGGGTTGGGGACTTGTTTGATTAACACAGAACTATTTTCTACCACAATCCCACACTACATTCACCATACTTCCTTACAGAAATGAGGAATTAGTCATAAGATTATAACACAAAACTTTTATGGATATATGATTTGTTGTTAATTCCCTGTATGCATTATAGCCCCAAATTACCATTCTATAAACTCAAAGCCTAGACACTTCATGGTGGCAAGGAAACACCTATTAGAAATGTCCAATAAGTTGTTTGCTATTTGATAGCAATCAATTAAAATGAGGGATTATTGTAAACAATTCTATGTAATCCAGACTTGAAAAAAGAGAATGACAGCATATTCTTTGTCAGAGACACTTTTATTACAAGAAAAATGTCTATTTAAGTTTTTATTGTGTGTTAGTACAACAATGTATTCTGAAAAAGATTCAGAAGAATAAATTGGTGCACTGCACTGGTTGGTATATCAAGCTTTTAGATGATCACAGATGAGACCTAGCATAACATAGGTACAATTTAATGCAAAATCAATTTCTGCCCAAATAACTCATTTCAAGAAACACTGTTTTTTTTAGATCTATTTAAAATGAGAGTGAAGAAATCTTTCTGTGATTTATTTTCCCCAGAAATGCTCAGTTTCAGATTCTTGATGTAAAATAAATTTTACATCAGAATTTACATAAAGAATTTTCATTTGTTTCATTGATGAAAAACAAACGTTAGCACAATTGTAGATCCTTCTGCAATGGGATTTATATAGGAACACAGAATGAAAATGCTGAGAAAATGCCATCATGACAAATTTACATTGCTGAAATACAGGTGAAAAAAGTTGAGGAATCTCTGATGATCTTCTATGAAACATCTAGTATAGTACTTTTCCAGCATGTTAAATGTTACAGGCTAAATTTCTTTGATTATTCAGCCAAGGATTTATGGAGAAACAAGCTTGTGCTCTTCCATTATATAGCTACATGTGTAAGAGAGCTAGTCTATCTAGACATGTTTCCAAAACAATTTTGCAAGGTTCAATTCTGTAGGTTTCTGGATAAATTAAAAGGTCCTTTATATTCTGTAGAGCAGCCTTTCTGAGGCTGATGCCTTACAGTTGTGCTGGATTGTATCTCCATGTCAGTTTTGTGTGTCCAGGATTGGATGGAGATGTTGGAAGCAGTCCTCCAGCACATCTGGAGGGCATCAAGTTGGCAAAGAATGTTATCACTTATAGAGACTTTCGTACTTTCTTTGAGCTTCCTTTCTGTCATCAAAAAGGAATTTAGCTAAACTTGAACTTTGTTTAAAAGAAAAAAAAATCTGTATAAAATAGCCTCAAATGTTGTTGACATACATTCCTGTCATAGAAATCTTCATTGAAGAATCAAGCAGAGCAGGCTAAGACATCAACCTAACTGATAAATTCAGTCTTAATTCTAGACACAAGGCAGAATCATGTCCCACTGCATCTGACTCTGCACCTACCTCACTATATATAGCCTATCAACAGTCCTAACTACTCAGTGTGCAAAAGCATAATTACTATCCAGCTAAGAGACAAAAAGAAACAATTATTAAGCTCATCTGAACATGAGATCAGCGATCCATATGAAATGATAAGTAGGAATGACCTTGAGAGAGAGAGGAGAGGAAAGCAACCAAGGTAATGATCAAATAAAAGGCAGCTGAGCACAGAGCACTAATGTGGGTGAGGCAAGAGAATCAGAAGAGAACCTCTCTAGTTTTTTGGGTGTAAGAGAAATGTTGGGAAATAAATACTTTCAGACTTTCAAGATTCCGTTAATGTAAATTTCCCAAAAAATAGAATTAGCTCATCTATCCATGTTTCTTACCTGGTATACCTTGCAAGGCAGACATCATGATATCTGGAATCCTAATTAGTGAAAGTGCCAGGTTTTGTAGTAAGTTGTGTTTACATTCAATTATAGTAAATAAAATTCTTCTTTAGGCCTGACGCTAAACACAGAGATCACAGAGGCATGGAGCAGATGAGGTGCTCTGAATGCATGAACCAGTGACATTATGTGTTACCAGTGTCATAGGTAACATATAATTATCCTGGAAATGTTTAAAAATGAACTAGAGAGAGAAACTACCCAGCTGCTATTATTGGTGAACTCATTTACTGGCAATGTCATGTGAGACAATGAATTTATACTGACACTTTAAAGTGTCAGTATAAAGCCATGCTTTATACTTTAGCCATGCTATTAACATCTTCAGAGCAAACCTGAATCTGCAGCAACACATATTCACTGTCTCACACAACATTATCTGGAAGACTTTTCGCTTGCAACAAATTTTCATTTTGATCAATTATTTCACTTTTTAACATACATACATAGACAACATCATACTATTTATTTTCTAGCTAAAAACATTATGCAGATTATAGAAAAGTGAGAAGAAATAGTAAGCCAATAAATTAAATCAATGAGATAAGAAAAAGAAAGATGTCACAGTTACAAATGGTTTGTACCAATATATCCATATTTTTCTTTTTACCCTGACAAGCCATCCTTTCTTTTCCCCTTGTTCATATACCACTCTATCACCACTCTTTTAAAAAAAAATCACCTGTTTATTTTTAGGTTATCAATAGTTATATCCAGGAGTGGAGTTCAAATTTTGTAACAACCGGTTCTGTGGGCGTGGCTAGGTGGGCATGGCTAGGTGGGCATGGCCATGTGACTGGGTGGGCATGGCTTCTTCTTCTTCTTTTTGCAGCACCCCCCTCCAATTTTTGGGCCTTCTGGGCCTGAGGAAAGCCTTTTAGGGTTTTTTTTGCTCCCGGAAGGCTTCCCTGGGGCTCAGGAAGAAAAAGAATGGAGTCTGGAGGGGGAGGAGTGCAGCAGCCAGTTAGGGGCACGATTTGCTGGTCTCCAAACTGTGCAGAATCATAACATCCAGTTCTGTAGAATCCCACCCCTGGTTATATCCAACTATCATTTCCCCTAATTCATAGCATTCAATTTATTCTTACAATTGTCCAACATACCCAATTTTACTTTCATATTAGAAAGTGAGAAGGATAATTTTTTTCATGCCTTTCAACTTTCCTCCTTGGCAATAGATTTTATACCATGTATATTATTAGCCAGCATTTGCACATCCATTTTTTTACACTTTCTTCTTTTGTAATCATTCTATCAAGGTATATAAATTCTCATTATTCTAATTTTTCATTGTTTATATGAAACTTGAAATTGTCCATATTCTGTAATAAACAAAAGTACTTCAGTCTTGGATACAGAGATTTATAGCTCTTGTTGCATCCTACAATTTAACATTTGTTGTAATGCAGTCAGGTTTTCAGCCAACATAGCATCATTTCAAACAACCACATTTGTATTTACTTGCTCAATCGGTGCACTTCTAGTATGGCTAAAAATATTTATCATACATTTCCCATAAATATTTTAATCAAGCACCTATCACACATTGTTGTATTACAAACTATTTAATGCTTAGCTTTCTATTTATTTTCACACATGCTTTAGTTCCAATATATACTGCTTTTATTGCATACAACCAATATTTAACACACCTGCAAAAAGCATTCCTTATTTCAACCCTGCATTTTTAATCATACTCTTTCTCTAAATTATACTTGTACAGTGCTTTTTCCCCTGTATTTCTGAATGATCCATTGAACAAAAATCCTGCTTGACATAATGCCAAACTAACTTTCCACATTTTATTCATGATTACCCTT
Organism: Laticauda laticaudata; assembly: GCA_004320025.1. Taxonomy (NCBI): domain Eukaryota; kingdom Metazoa; phylum Chordata; class Lepidosauria; order Squamata; family Elapidae; genus Laticauda; species Laticauda laticaudata. The sequence goes on from BHFT01054424.1 coordinate 12,954, forward strand.
TACAACTATAAAAAATGATGCAAAACATTTCCCATTTGATTGGCTGGCAACACTGTGTTCCTGTATTGGAGGCTTTCAGTGTAGCTTGGCTTCACGTGAAAGGAACAGTTATTATCTATTAAGGAAGTATGTGTTTCTGTGCTGTGGTTGAAGTGTGTAAAGCTGAATATCAGAGGAGTCTGTTAGTCCAGTGTTGCTGCTTGTGTATGGAATCTTCTATTTGATTGCAGGTTCACAATATTTACCTCAGTTTGTGTGGATTCTTTTTCTGTGTCATTCTTTTTCAACTCTATGCTTTGATTCTGTGGCTGGAGGTTTTTCTATGTGGCTAGGTTTTATACATTATATGTAAATGACTGTGGCTTAATGTGTTACTAGTGAGAGGTGGTTCCACTATAATATTTTACTGCATTTTGTGTTCAATTCAGAAAGCTGATTAATAACTAATATATTTTTTTTTGTCTCAATGTATGTGGCCGGCATGAATGGCTAGGAATTACTTATTAATTGCTTGATTTTTCCAGCTAATTTTGATATTTGGGTTTTAATGATGGGTGCTATTTTTATATTGTATGTTTTGAAGAAAAGTTTTCTTAATGTGATTTATTATTATAGCTCCTTGTTTGTAGTATTTAATGATTTGTTGTTAGTTACCTTTATGTTAGGCCAGAAAGCTTCATGTTTCTAAGTCTTATTATGTTTAGTGTGTTTTTTTGTGATCAAAGACTGTGATTTTGATTATATGTGGAAGCGTTTTTTGAGCTCTTGTCTAATTTCTTTAGCAGAGGTGCAATAGTTCTCTTTGATATGTGTCTTGTCAGCACAAGGGTTTGGTTTTGGATATTTGTTATATTGACACTGAATTTGCTGAGATTATGTTGGTGGATTGGGATTGATAGATCTTTGTGTGTGTTTCTTCTTGGTAATACGGAAATAATTTATAATAAGATATGTTCTCTAGTTCATCTTTCTTTTGATAATTGTACTTATAGGAAATGTAATAGTTTGTTTGTTATTTCGTTTTATATGTGAACTTATGTATTTAAAGGTGTGTTGCTGTTTAGTGTGTTAGAAATTGTTTAAGTTTTCTTTCCATGGGGCAAATTTACACAAATGTGCCATCATGTTCTTAGCCTTAGATTTGGGTTTGTACGTAGGATTAGCTAGTCTCTGGATTTGAATTCATCTCCTTCATGTAACAGAGTTTTGCAATATGAATATGACCATGTGATCCCATAGGGCTCCTTTTTGTTGTATCTTTGTCCTTTGTATATGAAATATGGTTGATTAGCAGTGTTGTGTTAGTTCAGGTTTTAGTGGTTAGGTTATTTTTTGGATGATTTCGAGAGTTGTTTATTGGACTTGAAGTGATAGTTTGAAACCACGCTCGAATTCAAGCATATATTCTTGTTCCACGCTGTAGATCTTTGATTTCATTTCCAAGACAGTGTATGGTTTGTGTATGACTCGTTCAGATGGGGCTGTATTTTTTGCTAAGTGTTTAGTTAGTTTTAGTGGGCTCCTTGGAGTGCCTATGGTCTGGAGTATGCCTTCTTGTATTGATTTTGTGAGCCATATAGTTTGGCGCTTGGAAAGATTTTTTTTGGGAATCTCTGTTGATTTCTTTGTTATGTTGTGTATATTTTTTGCTGGTTATTTGCAGATATGTGTTGTGTCTTGTGATTATAGGTTTGTAGTGGAGTCTTGAGTAGTCTTTCATTTGTTTCGTAGTTTTATGTCATTA
>BHFT01054425.1:0-19426 GCA_004320025.1 Laticauda laticaudata
ACGGATGGCAAGCTGTTTTGTCCGTTTTACATCCTCTTTGCATCCGTTGGTGCAGTGTGACAGGGGCTTAAGAAATATAACATGTAACAAAAATATGTTCCTTGAAAAAATTATTGTCCTTTTGTTTCACATTAAATGGTTCATTAAGTAATAATTTAATACTGTTTATAAATGGGAACATTTCTAATACAGTGGTTTTTATAAATAATTAAAGCAAATAACATTTCTTTCCTTTTTTATTTCTTGCAGTACTAAATTTCCATCATATCATTATATACCTTGAAAGAAGACTTCATCTTTTTCCTAAAATTATTTTAATCAAAAGGCAAAGCAAACATATCAGGGATTGATGATAATATATTTATTTGCAGTCACATTTACACGAGGCTTGTTTCTATTGCCCCTCTTTCGCAAACCTCTCTGCAAATAAAATCATTGTTAAACATATATTTATCTTTTAATTAAAATGATCGTTTTTAGCTAATGTTGAAAAAGGACAAATGAAAAAAATTTCATCAAAATCTTTATTCTTTCAGTTTTTCATCTAATTGAAATGTATAACTCTGTCAAGAGGTTGAATTAGGAGTAGATGTAATATTCTGTTGTCATTTAATATTCTGTCAAGTTGATGTGTATGTTACTTTTGCCTATGAAAAAACAAATATTGTAGTGTGTATTCTCATTTAGGTTCATCGGGTTGTTTATTGTACATTTTAGATAGCGGACATTAATTTTAAATTTAAAAAAACCTGGTTCCTATCACTCCATATGACAGACATTTGAGGTTTTGTATCATAAGACACATCGTATTTCTCAGGAACAATATTTTTACATATAACTGCCTGTCTAATAACAATGTCATATAAAAACTCAGCTCCCACATCATTGGTTTCATTAATATAAAATATTGGTGGCCACAAGAACTGCCCAGAAGATGTAATAATAAAAAATACTCACTGCTGCATGCATATATATAGTATCCTGGTATCTGCATTACAAAATTCAATTTAAAAACCTTAATCATGATACTGAAAATAATATGTTAATATAACAACCAGGTTTCTATAAGTCTCCCATGAGATCACATAAATCATAAGAAAAAACTGAGGAACAGTGCTTACAGAAGTTAACATATGTTTCATCTGTTGCTGGATTTTTCACAGCACTTGACTTCCTGTAATGAAGAACTTCTATTTTAACTTAAAATAATAATCCATGTTTCATTTTTGAGGTCCTCTATACTTTACTTGAAATCTAAAATATGGAGATACTTAGCAATTGAACGTAACTACTTTAACCAAGACCTATAATCTAGAAGTATTAGCTAACTAAGTAAAAACTTTAAGTCAAGAATTTTTAAAATAATATGATTTAAAAGCTGCATAATCTTTCAGGTGAGTTATTTCTTTTTAGAAAACTTTAAGTCTAAAGCCCATGTCACACCGGCCAACAGATGCAAAAAGGATACAACGGACGAGCAAAATGTTCCATCCGTTGTTATCCGCGCTCAAAAGGGGCAAAAATGTGCATAACCGGAGCGGATCTAGACGGACGCGGGGAGGACACAAGGGAGGATGCAAAGAGGATGCGGAACGGAAGCCCAGCGGAGGGAAGCGGATGGGGCGGATGGCGCAACCGCAGGGCTTCCGGGGGACCTCAGCGCAAGCGGACGGCGGAACAGATACAGCGGATGCAGGCGGATGCACAGTGGATGAAGCGGATGCGCAGGGGAAGCCTAGCGGATGCACCGCGGAAGCCTAGCGGATGCCTGGCGTTAATTGCGCATAGCGGGGAGGATGCATTGCGCAATCCGCCGCGGATATAACGGAAGCAGCTCGGAAGCAGGTCGCCATTCAGAAGGAAAGACCTGCTGCTGGAACGGATTGGCCTGTCTTGCCTGCCGCCTGCATGTCTGCCTGCCAGCCTTGCTTGCCAGCCTTGCTGCCAGCCTTGCTGCCAGCCTTGCTGCCAGCCTTGCTGCCAGCCTTTCCTGCCAGCCTGCCTGCAAGCCTTCCTGCCAGCCTTGGTTCCTGCCAGCCTCCCTGCGAGCCAGCACCCCACAACCATGCGGAAGCACAGCAAGCTCAGCCATTCTGCTGCCAGCCCTGGCAAGAGGGACAGGGCTTACCATCCCGCCCCCTGGCCCTCACTCTGGTTCTGCTGGGGTTTCTGCAGCACGGGCTTGCTACTTCTGGGGCTGGGGCTTCTGCTGCTTCTGCTCCTGGAGGAGCTGATGACAACGCACTCCAGCACCAGCCACCTCCACAGCAGCTACACCCTTCACCCTGGGACTGAGCGACCAAGAGGAGTGCCAGAAGAGTCATTTTTGTTTTTATAGCTTCTTCTTAATAAAGTCTATTTATGATTCACATCACTTGCTTCATTTCTTTTTTTTAATAAAGTTGGTGGAAACTTTTAGAAATGGTTTAAGCCTTTGCATGCTTGTGGGATGGGTTAAAGATAGCAGTGGGATGGGTTTAGGATACCTGTGGGATGGGGTATATAGCTGTGGGATGGGTTAGGATAGAAGTGGGATTAGATAACCTCCAGTGCAAGTATATGGGACTGGTATGGTCCACCCTCCAGGTGCCACACTCTAGTGGCCCTTTATTATCAAATAATAATGTAATAATTATCCACACATATTAATAAAACCAACACTTTTATTAAACGCCGCTGTTTCATTGTAAGCAAACGCAAACATACAGGGAACAATCTCAATCAGGTGTGATGAGACAGGCTGAAGGAAGCATCCATCAAGCATCTACCCATCCTGTCTTGCACTCCACTGCTCAAGCTGGGGAGTTGCACCAGTGTTTCAGGAGGTTGCGCTGCTTCTTCGCTTCATGTGAGGCTGTGTTGGGGCCTTGCACATCCTAAATATCGATCAGGTTTTGCCCTTGTCTCCAATCCCGCAGGCTCCCATGTCCCCATTGCCTTGCTGGAGGTCCACGAGCCCGTTCTGGCAAGACTGGGTAGCGGGTGCGCATGAGATTGTGCAGGATGCAGCAAGCTTCCCATGATCCTCCTCACGGTCTTGGGCGATGCTGGCATGGTGGTGAGAAGTACCTGGACCTGTTGGCCCAGGATGCCAAAGGTGTTCTCCACCACCCACCTTGCCTGGACAGCCTGTAGTTGAAAGATCCTCTCTTCATGGGTGAGGAGTCTGGAGGTATAGGGCCTTCATGACGTCGGTTGTGAGGGAGAAGGGGTCATCCCCACGATGAAAAGTAGGGCACATTTTGCGTGTCGTTGGGCCAGGGGTTCTGGATCTGGGAAACCCACAATGAGGTTGCCTACCTGCTCCTCCTTGAGGTGACTGGCGTTGTAGTAGCCTGGGCATCTGAAGATGAGCCATTGCCTGAAGCATCGATGCACATGAACATAGTCAGCATCGATCAAGGGCAAAGAGGATGATGCTGAAGAAGCCCTTGTAGTTGAAATAAGTGGAACCCCGACCTGGCTGGCGCTTTGCAGGCCACGTGCTTGCCACCTATGGCTCCAAGTGTGGGGAAGTTCCACTTCTGATACCTGTGCTCTGCAACTTTCTTCCATCCTTCTTCAGTGGAGGGGCACTAGTGGAGCTCTTCCAGGTATTCTTCGATGATGGCTGCACCACTTCTCTGACCATCAATGCTGATGGTGTTGGATGGCACCCTCCAGCCGCACTGCATTGCGTCTTGTGAGGTCCCTGAGGCCAAGTGGCGCAGAATCAGTGCACTGAATCCACCGATTCCAGGCTGGGGTGGAAGCTGGTGCTCTGCTTGGTCAATCTGGGTGTCAGGCACTGCACAACTTCGTCAAACATGGCTGGAGGCATCCTCATGAAGTTCTGGATGCACAGAGTCTTTGCTCCTGAGCTCCACCATTCCGCTTGTTTTGTACAGTCCGTCCTCTGCTCTTTGGCGAACCATCTTCAGATCCAGACTCTTTTGGGTGGCTCTTTTCTCTCGCAGTAGAGTTCACAGAACCTGCAGATGGCTTCGGCACTGGTTGCAGAACAATGGTGGCAGCCGAAAGGACTTTGTTACAATCCAGCGTGGAACATGACTTGGATGCTGTGGAAGTAGCAAGAGGCAGACGAAGGCTGCAGAGGTCTGCACTGTTGGGCTGCTGGTCTGAAAGAGAGATGCAGACGAGTTTCTCCCCCTTTTTATAGGCAGTAATGGTGTCCCTTTCCATCCTCTAGGAATCCTCTAGGAATCCTGTAGGCATCCTGCAGACTCCGTTATATTGCCGAGATAGGTCCCCTCTGCGAACCAGTTTTTTTCCGTTTTAAACGTCTTTGTTTCCGTGCTGCATCCACTAGGCATCTTTGTTTCTGCATCCGTTCCGCTTCGTCCTGTGTCCGGGCAGATGCGCGTTGCGCGGATGCGTAGCGGACGCCTAGCGGATATTGCGGATGTGTAACAGATGGCGTAACGGATGCGTAGCGGATGCAGAACGGAACGAACTGGATACATTTTCTGCGCAAAAGTTTTAGGCAGCCCAAAACCTTTGGAGCGGATGAAACATCCATAGACGGATGCTGGACGGATAGAGAGGAAGCCAAACGGAGGCAGTGAGTAACATCCGCGTTTTCTTGAACGGAGGATGGCCAGGTTTTTTGTCCGTTTTACATCCTCTTTGCATCCGTTGGTACGGTGTGACATGGGCTTTATAGTTGTAAGATGAGCATATGGCAAAAAAAGTGCATTGTTAAAGATGGAAAATGAAATCTGTCTTGAATAATTATTTCAATTTTGATAAACAATTATTTATTTGCAGTTCAACTATAATATTTAACTTCTAAACATAATTATTAAAAAAAAATAATGAATATGTATTTAATTCTTTTTTTCTGCAGGAATTGTCAAAAAGAGAAACAGCATTTGAATTATTACTACTGGAAGGTCAAAGTTTTGATTCATTGATGATTACTTGATTGATTAAATGCCATCATATTATTGTTGGCATTTAGTGATCACATAGTAATTTATTTACAACCTTCTCTAAAAGCACTGATAAGAGCATTAAATATTAATAAAAGCTACCCATCTCAACAATTTAAATTTCTTTTCCCTTTTTTTTATTTTTTCTAATCAGGTGCATGAAATGTGAGGTACATATCATATCGTTAAAGAAAGGCACACTTTATTTAAGGTGGAGTTTTTCTTCTTTCACAAAAGCTTTCTGAGAATAGTGATATATAGGATGATAATTTACTTTTTAATCTGATTTTAATCTGATTTATTTTGCAGGAAAGGAAAGGAAAGGAGGACTCAAAAGACACATGCCTGAAACAATGGAGAAAATATTAGGCATTAGAAATGCTTTCCTTTTCCATTTCCTAATCCAAAATATTCTGTGAAATATTGTCTTTTAAAAGTCTGTAAAAATGGGCTCTATTTGAGTATTCGAGTCATGGGAATTGCAATGAAAAAAAATCAGATTGCTTGTTGTGTAATCCCTATATTTTGTTTGTGTAGATTTCACAGTGGCTTCTGTAACTTTTCAAGAACTGTAATAAAAGTAACTGTAAAAGTTACTTTTCTGAAATGATATAGGGTTTCCTGCTTGAGCATGGACTAGATTGGACTAGAAGACCTCCAAGGTCCCTTCCAACTCTATTACTCTGTATTCTATATACATCTCTGTCTAACCCAGAAGTTAAATTGGAAATTTTTTTTGAGAATTACAGCTGATTTTAGCAACAGTATTATAGTGAAGTTTTTGGTTTAAGAAACTCAAAACTAGGTGAGGCCTGTTGTTGTTGGAATCATCTTCTCCCAAAGAATTGTTCTCAGTGGCAAGGAAAAAGCTAATTTGAGATCAATAAAGACGGTATATAGGACAAATAACTGGTTTGTGGTCAGAGGTGGGATTCTATAGTTCGTACCTATTCACTAGAACCGGTTGTTAACAGTTTGGAGAACCAGTTGTTAGAAGAAATTACTGACCTAATCCTGTAAGGAAGGCAGGAAGAAACATTCTGGTGTTGCTTACAGAAACTGCCTCTCCATTAACCCTTATTACATTCTTGGCAGGACTAGACTTCCTGTCTCAGGAATTTCTCTGGAGTTTTTTTTCCCCTCCTTGTGAATGATATTGAGTTGGCCACACTCAGCCAAAAACATGACCACCAAGCCACACCCACTACCCAAGCCATGCCCACAGAACCAATTGTTAAAAATTTTGAATCCCACCCCTGGTTGTGGTTACATGTTTACTTCTCTTTGTCATATTCTCATCATGCACTAAATAATAATAAATAATAGGACAGACATATTTTTGTTTTTCAGTAAGATAACATAGGACCAAATCACTGTCCATTGTGAAACAGGAGAAAAGCCAGCTTGCTATTCTTGTAATTTCCAATTCAGATAGCTAGCACTGAATTGATTATAATATTTAGAATGCTTATAGTACAGAAGTTAGTGCAATGCTTTCAATCAGCTTTTTAAAATTATTGAGTCATAATGGCATTTCTACAGACATAGGGATATGGCATGTATAATACTGTATATACTCTGTAAGACAAGAAAGATAGCAGAAACCTACCAGTTAGCTAGGGTGGCATTTGTTATTTTTAAAAAAAAACCCACCTGCTTTTCTTATCATTCCTCTTTAAAGAAGGGCTTGATTGAAATAGTTCTGAAATATTTGTTCTGAAATATTTGATATTGATATGACATCAAATTTTGACTGAATTTATTTAGTGAACTGAATGAAGAGTAATTGCCCATTGCAGTAATAGCTCAACCACATGAATCACATGTAATATATTGGATGAAGGAAATACATTTGGAAATGTAGTATCAATAGCATTTGAGCACTACAAAATTCCGTGTAAAATTACTGCCCAAATATGGGTGACAAACTCAATTTTGGCAATTCATTTCTATTGATACAGTTTTGATAAGAGCAGATGTTTGAAAAAAATAACTTTACATATTTTATTTTGTGCTACATACCTGATTCATAATACTGTAATCTCCAGGTTTGGAAATGGCACACTTGCATGTTGGAAGTAATAAGATCATCCAAATTTTCACAATGCTAATTGTTTTTTTCCTAGATTGTTTTCATTAGCCCCAGATATGGGGATATCAGATAATCTGGGTTAAACTGCCAAGTACACTTCAAAGCTTTTTTTTTTTCAAAAAGCTAACAGGTGTTTTCAGACTTCCTTGGTTTTTTTAATGTTAATAAACTATTAGATAAAGAAGACTTATTCATACATTTCAAAGGATGTTCAACTTTTAAGTGTTTAAATTAGGAAAATGCAACACTTTTAATTTTGTAGAAAAGAACAGAATAGAATTAAATTAGGAAGTCATTGGGTCTACTTCATTTTAAAATCAATTTTGGTATTTAAAATGAGTATAAAGTCTGAACACAATAAGTGGCATTCACCATTCACCATAACAATTTAAATAGTTAATCTGTGAATACAATGTAACTGGCACTCAAGAGTGATGGACAGGAATGACTAGAAAAGGAATACTTTTAAATAATTGAGACCGAATATTCTTGTTTTTACAATTATGCAGTATAAAAAGATCTGGCAGTATTAGCACAGGCTCAAATCAGAAGGGATATAAAGTTGATATATCATTGCTTCCCTAGTCCTATATTTTACTCGGAATATGGAAAAAATCTTATAGAAAGTGTTGAGATGGAAGATCACAGCAAGAGAGAGAAAGAGAAGAAATAGTATATATATCAGTGCATGTGGAAATGAAAGTGTACAGGCTAAATTTTAAAAGGAAACAAGTCATCTTGCTGAGTAGTTTCATTGATTGGATAATGGAAAGATAAGACTGACAATGATAGTGATAAAGAGATCACAGAGGTTTTCATATGAAATTGAAGCTGACTCAATGAAAGAGCATTGCAATTAGACAGAAGTGTCACAAGTGGCAGATTGACTGGTTAGATTGAAAACTGAAAGCAGTGGGGCAAGAATGAGATCCATTCCAGAGATGGCATTCAACCAGTTTGCACCTATTTGGGTGAACCAGTAGCGGTGATTTGGCATGGGTCGCCAAACTGGTGGCGACCCTTGGCTGGCCATGCCCTTGAACCGGGTCGCCCACTTGTCCCGGTCGCTCTCCTAGCTTTTCCTACCATGTGGTGGCCATGGCGCAGCTCAGTTGGATGTCCCAGGGCTGCTGCACATGCTTACTGAGTGTGCAGCTGCTACACATGCAGTGTGCCTGTGCAGCAGCCCCAGGATATCCACCTGCCTGCCCGCCCTCCAGGAGCATGTTTTCTTCCTTTTCCCAGCAGACATGCCTCTTTCAGCCTGGCCTGGCCTGGCCCAGCCAGCCAGTATGTGGATGGTTGGATGTCCCAGGGCTTCTCACCAGCCTTGTCGCGATATGCCTGCAGCAATACCTCAGGCTGGCTGAGCTGGGAGCCGCTGTTCCCAGACTTCTCCTCACCCATGCTTGGTAAATGCTTCTTCACTTTGCCTGAAGTGGCTAGTCCTGCCCCTCACCCTCCCCTCCCTCGCCTGGCCAGAGAAGGTAAGGGTTCTCAGAAGGCAGGGGAGACTGAAGTCCCTATCTTTCCCTCTCTCTCCCCATTCTCTTTGTCTGTCTCTCTGTGTGTGTGTGTGTGTATGTATGTGTCTCCCTCAAAGCCGTGGCTAGGCTTTCCTTGCTGCTCTTTGCTACTTTCATTTCTTCTTTTTGGAATCCAGACTGACTGAACAAGGATCGCCAGCCACACTGGAAGCATCTCTTCAGATGACCCATCTCCCCCCTCCTCTTGTGACCGGTAGCTGTGGCAGGGCCAGGAGGATGGGGTGCATACCCAAGGAGGAGAAAGAGGAGAAGAAGGGTTGCCCAAAAGGATACTTCCAGTACACTGGCGATCCTTGTTCAGGCAGTCTTGATTCCAAAAAGAAGAAATGAAAGTCGCGAAGAGCGCTTGCCCCAGAGTGGCTTTGAGAGAGAGAGAGAAAGAGGGAAAGAAAGAAAAAGAGGAAATGAGAGAGGAAGGGAGAGGGACAAGAAAGAAAAAGAGAAAGAAAGAAAGAAAAAAGAGGTCCGGGGGCGTTTGTGCAACACGCCACAGCAACCACTTACATGAGGACCCCAGAGCCAGGATTGCTGCCTCTGCCACCCACAGAGGTGTTTTGCGAGGCTGGGGGGCATTTGTGCAAAGTGCCACTGCAGCCATACACGAGGTCTCCAGAGCCAGTGGGCAGTAGCGACAGCCTAACTATGCAGGAGCAAAGCTCAAGTTCCCTTTCTTTCTCAACTTTTAGATTCCTATTTGTAATGCAATGGGAAGCAAAGCTAGGTTCATCCCCCTAATCTAGTAGCTGGAAAAGGGGAGAGAGAGAAACTCCTGTTGCCAAGGTACGTGTGGGTCAGAGGGGGTGAAGAAATTCAAGCTTCAATCTCCTGGTGTAGTGAGGGGCTTTGGGCAAAGGCTGGAGGGAAACTTGGCTCACTTGTGCTCTCCTTCCCCTTGATTGCAGGCGGAGCCACATTGCCTTTTCCAAGCCCACTGTTGATGAAGTTGGGCACTGATGAAGGTTGTCTTTTTACTTAGCTTTATCCGGCTGTTGGGGGGAAAACGGACGGGTGCCTGGGGAGGAAGCCATTCTCCCCCCCCAACATCTGGACAAAGCTATGCAAAAAGCCAGCCCTCACCGCACCCAGCTTCACCAACAGCAGGCTTGCAAAAGGCAATGTGGTGCCGCCTGCAATCAAGATAGACTGGGGAGGGGGAGCACGAGCGAGCACTGAGGAGATGGCAGGAGAGAAGCCAGGCAAAGAGTCGAGCAAGGACATCCACAGCATGCTGTAGCACATGCACTTTTCTTCACCCCACTTTTTTCAGAGGGCTCCAATCAGCTTCCCTTCTCCGCCTCTCCTCTCACCCCATTAGCCAGCCTGCCAGGAGGAAGTGAATGGGTGGGCTTTATTGTGTTTCAGGCATTTCCCACCCAAATGGCATGCCGCATTTGAAATTCCCCCCATGGGGAAGGCAGTGGGGGAATTGGGTTGGGGGGTAGCAGAGGAGCTGCTTTCAAGCCATTGGCTTTTGCAGGGTAGAGAGTCTCCCTTTAGTTATGCAGGCAGAGGCACGCTTCCCATTTCAGTAACTTCCTGTAAGAAAAATAAGTTTTTTTTTAAAAAAAAACCTGTGGCTCAAGCCAGACTGCTGGGCTAGCACTAGAACTTCCGTGCCCTGAATGGACCCATCCACGCCACCCATAAGTGTCTATCTGCCAGCCGCATATGGTTTGTACAAAATGAGAGGCTTTGCCTACCCTGGCCAGTAGAGCCACATTTCTCATTGGTGCTGAGAGGCTGAGGAGAAAGTATTGCGTGCCTGCCACAAAGTCTTTCTGACAGCCTTAGCTGTAGCAGAGATGAGAATGTTTAGCTCCTAATTCTCCCTAAGCATTGCTAAATGAGGAGCAGCACTGGCAGACTTTCTAAGCCTAAAGCAGAGAGAGAAGGAGAGAAGGAGGAAGAAAGATATCCAATCCAATCTCTGGTGGGGGGAGAGATGTGGCTTCTTGGGGGTGCATTTTGGGGGTGCATTGGAGAAGTGTCAAGAGAAATACTAAAAGGGCAATCAGGGATTAAATTCCAAATGAAATTGGGTCTTCAGGGTAAGGAGACAAAAAGAACTTTCAACTGCAGGTTTCTAAAAAACTTATTCACCCTTTAGACCAGAGGAAGCAAAAGAGATAGGGTTCCAATGAGGTCTTAGCTATTTAATTTAGGAATAATGGAATAACAGAGTTGAAAGGGACATTGGAGGTCTTCTAGTCCAACCCTCTGCTCAGGCAGGAAAACTGAGGATGCCAAGTCTGAGTGGAGGGCCAGGCAAAGATGTCAGAATAATCCTTGGAGGATCTCCAACCTTAGCAACTTTAAGATTTGTGGACTTCAACACCCAGAATTCCTCCCAGAATGTTGGGAGTTGAAGTCCACAAATCTTAAAGTTGTCAAGGTTGGAGACCCCTGCCCTATAGCATTTCAGAGAAATGACTGTTCAGTCTCTTCTTGAAAACCTCCAGTGTTGGAGGATCCAGAACTTCTGGAGACAAGCAGTTCCACTGGTTAATTGTTCTCACTGTTGGAAATTTCTCCTTAGTTTTAGTTGCTTCTTCTTTGTTCAGTTTCCATCCATTGCTTCTTGTTTTGCCTTCTTCTGCTTTGGAAAGTACATTACCCCAAATTCTTTGTGGCAACCCCTCAAAACTATGTTTTGTGACTTGCCTATCACACTTGCCTATCACACCATAAAAGTACATCTATAGTATGTGGATGCAGATAATAAAGTTGAAAAAAGGTGAAATTTTTTACAAAACTATAGATACATTGAGGTCGGGGGGTAACAAGGAGTGCCTGGGAGGGGAGGTGTTCTATATGTAAATGGGTGACTCCAAATCTAGAAATCTGATTGGCCAAGAAAACTAAGCATTGGATTGCAACTCGGACCAATCGCACAAGAGTTGCTGAAGGCGGCAAATTTAAGGAAATGCCATAAGGCTACAAGCAGGCAGGCCAGCCTGTATAAAGGCTGCCTCGGCTTGTTTTGCAGCCAAATGTTCCTGTTACTGATTGAGTGTAAATAAAGCCTTTTGTTGTTGGGAACGCCGGTCTACCTCGTGTGTTTTCCGAACAAAACACTGGCGACGAAGGTGGGATCGTCCCTGAACGCGAAACCTGCACGCTGATGTAAGCAAACCCAGACGCCAGCAGAGATGCCTGGAAACAACGACCGCCCAGCACCCTTCAAATCCTAAACGAAGAGGATTGGGAGTCATATACAGACCGCTTCCCAAATGTATTTGGAGAGCAATGAAATGGAAGACATTTCAGAGCAAACGCAAGCGAGCTGGTGTTCCTAACCCACTGCGGACCAACGGTGTTCAAGATGGCAAAGGCCCTTGCGAAGCCCCGAGACGTTAAACAACTCCGTGGGCAGAATTGCAAAGGAATTCTCAAAGCAACACTACGCTCCGGTGGTGTCAAATCTATAAAGCGACACGATTTTACCGCAAAGGACAGAGAGGAGGGAGAGACCGTCGCCGATTTCGGTTGCTGCTTTGAGGCAAATAGGGGGTGAGTGGATTTTCATAAACATCGGATGAAAGCATAAGGATCGGCATGGTGTTGGGGCTTAAAGAGACCTAATGCACAGAGTAAATTACTCAATCAAGCCTGAACATAACCGTAAACAGAAAAGCCATTCGCGGAAGCCACGGTGCCGAAGCCAGCGAAGAAATTCGGCGTCAGCAATGAAAGAGATGAACACCACACAGTGAAGAACAACCAGCAAAGACAGAAAGCAGCCTAACCACCACCTCCCAGCTACGAAGAGTCGGGAGAAGGCAATCGAGTCGAGCGAAGTAAGACGACGAGATCCACCTTTTATTCGGCGAAACAAAAAGAGCGCGAAAGAAAGGAATTTGGCAGGAATGCGCCGGCTGCGAGGCAAACCACTGCCGATGCCCAAATGCAGATTTCTCGACGCTATCTGCAGGCATTGCAAGAAACGAGGGCATAATTGAAAAGGTCTGCAAAAACAAGAAAAGCTATAGCCTAACGAGACACCGGAAATTCCCCAATACAAGCTGAGCTTAAACCAGCTGAGAGAAAGTGGCAACAAGAGAAGCGAGCCAATACACACCAACTGTCACTATAGAGAGCGCTGCAGACGGAAAGTGGGAGAAGGTTAACAGTTCCTGTAAAAATCGAAAGGGAAGCCCTGCAAGATGGAAGTGGAGCTCGGGGTCCTTCCTTTCTATGGTAATCGTGGACACAATAAAACAGCTAGTCGCCAGACATCAAAACCGAAGAATACAAAAGCAACGCGCTATCTCTGAAAGACTACCAGGGAAACCGAATCCCTGTAGTCAGCATGGGACATTTTCGGGTGGCCTATAAACAACACATCAAAATGCGCCGCTGACTATAGTCGCGAAACAGACCGAGCCTCCTGGGCATCGTTAATGGTTCGTGCCATTGGCATCGGGATGACCAAGGATCGATCGAGTGACTACAACCGGCTGGGAAGACGACCTCATCCATGAATTCCAGGACGTTTTTGACGGCTCACCTTGGCAAGTATCGGGAAATCATTTCTTTTAGTCTAGACCCCAAAAATAGCCCCACGAAGAATAAAAGCCAGGCGAGTTCGCCTTTGCACTAAGGCAAAAGATAGAGGAACAGCTAGACAAACTAATAGCCCAGGGGGTGCTAGAACCTGGGACCATGCCAAGTGGGAAGCCTATTGTCACACCCATAAACCTGACGGGTCATTAGAATCTGTGGACTATAAGGCTCCTACCTAACCACGCTTTAACAACCAAGCGCATACCCGGTGGCCAGTAGTCCAGCATTTTTGCTTTCACTCTCTGGGAAAGGGCAGTTTTTGCTAAAACTCGACCTTTGACAGCAGAGCCTATCAACAACTCCCAGGGACCCAGAAACAGCAAGAAGCACAGCTATAGTCACCGCATAAGGGCGGCATTCAACATGTACTGCCTTCCAAATTGGAGTAAGACGTGGCCCCAGGCCTTTTCCAAGAATTTTTGATGGAACGCCTCCTAAAAATGGCATACAAGGAGTTCGTTCCGTATTTCGAAATGTAGTGCGTCCTATATCTCGGCCAGAGATGAAACTCAATTGAGAAACAACTCAAAGAAGTATAACAAAATTTAAGGGAATCTGGCCTCAAGGTAAAAAGAGAAAAGTGCTGCCTAATAAAGAATAGCGTCGAGATTCTGGGGCTATATCATAGACGGAGAGGGTATCCACACCCAACAGACAAAAAAGTTAAAGCAATCAGAGAAGCATCCTGAACAAGAAACAAAACGCGAACTAACAAGCATTTTTAGGACTAATCTAATTTCTACATAATGGTGTTCTGCCAACAAGGCCACTATATGACAAGAACCGTTGCATACGTCTGTTAGACAAGAAGGCAAAATTGGACTTGGGGTTAGAAAGAAAAGAAAGCCTTCCATAAAATATTAAAAGCTTGCTAACATCAACAAACGTTCTCATCCAATTTGCGACACAGCTGCCATATAAGAGTGACCTGCGACGCTCACCAATACGAATAGGTTGCATCCTGAAGCCACCAACTTCCTGATGGCAGAACGAAAGCACTCCGTCGCATAATTATTCTAAGGACTCTATCCAAAACCGGAGCGAAATTCAGCCAACTGGACAGGGAAACCTAGCAATAGTCGCTGGAGTAAAACGCTTCCACGAGTACTTTAATACGGTAGACATTTTCAAAATCAATAACGGGATCACAAAACCGTTATTGGGGATTTTGGCGGGACAAACAAGCCAACCGCCTAATATACTGTCCCAAGAATGACTAGATGTCAGAGTTTCCTAGCAGCCTATTCCTACCACTCTGACACCATCGCCCAGGGAAACAAATTTCCCATGCGGAACGCTTTGGAGCAGAGCACCCTTACCAGCAACTGATGAAGCCCCGGCCACCTAGCGATGACCAACACTACAATTGAGACTTGCCCCGATCTACAACCATTTCAGCTTATGAATGTCGCAGAGCCAACCGCGAAAGGACTCATTGACTGCCCGCGTTCTTTAGCTGGGTAGTAAGTCTGGCCGGAGAACCAAAAAACTGAAAGCTTTAAAACCTTTCCGGTCCAGACAGACTGAACTTTCGATTCAAAGGGGTGCTTGTTGTGGGGTGTGTGGTGGTCATTCCAACCAAATTACAACCAGGGTACTTAGGTTGTTAATGAAGGGCAGCGACCGGGAAATAGTTAAGATGAAAAGCCTTGCCAGAAGTTTATGTGTGGTGGCCGCGGTATTGATAAGGAGCATAGAGTATTGGTTAAGCTCGTGCACAAATGCCAGGGAATTAGACCGTCCCACCAAAAGCACCCCGTTAAGGACTTGGGAACCCCCTCGGGGACCTTGGTCAGACTTCACATTGACTTCGCGGGTCCTACCAAGGGACTAGCCTTTCTGATTGTCATTGATGCTACTCCTAATTGGCTTGAAGTAAAAGTTATGCCATTCAACAGACAACCAGAAACTGTAATTAAAAACTGGACAACCTTTTTGCCACCAATGGTCTACCGGACGTTCTTGTCTCCGATAATGGGCCACAGCTAACCAGCATAACATTTGAGCAACTACCTAGCCTCCCTTGGCATACGCATGCCCCTAAACACGCCCGGCCCACCAGCTAGCAACGGCAGGGCTTGAGAGAAATGGTCCGGTTTAACTAAAGGAAGGTTTAGAAAGAATGGACGCCAGAGATGTCCCAACAGAAAGTAAACGCGTTTGCTCCAACACTCCAGCACTAACGCCCAGTTACCGTAACCAATAAGTCACCCAGCAGAATTACTTTTATGGGGCGTAAGTTAAGAATCACACCTTGATAGGTTACAAACCAAATTTTACTCCCAGAAACACCCCGATCTCTACTAGGTTTAGACAATTCGAATAAGCGATTTTGGTATACGTCTACAAAATTTCATCAGGGGAACGTTAATGAGCTACAGGCACAATTACTCAAATACAGGTCCCAAAAATCCTACCGTTTAACAGTAGAAGGCTGGCAGGGAATGGAAGCGCATAAACATTAGACCAGCTCGATCCGCAATTTATAGAAAGAACGCACAGACATACAACCATTCGCCGACAAAAACCGACGAATTGCAAACGGCAAGGTGGGGGGGAAAGGCGAGAAGTAAATAAAGAACTTTTAAAACAAAGCCAATGAAACATATAATCAAAAGAGCAATAAAAGACTCACTATTTGGAGGACTTGCCGTGAAGAGCCGCATCGGATAGGGGCCAGCGCAAGCAGCTCGACTGCCTGGAGGAACACGGGAAGGGAAGCGGCAAAACCGCGCGCGCCTAAAGCAACTCAGGCGGCGTAAAATGGCTGCTCACCTCCAGACGTTTCGCAGGGAGAAGGACGGAAGACACAGCAAGCCCCATCCGAACCAGTCAGAAGTTCTTCGGCTAAGAATGAACGCGCGCAAGTCCAGTCGAGTCGGAAAGCCCTCCTACCTGCGGAGACGACGTCACCACGTAGGACTGAAACTAAAGAGGGGAGGGGTGTTCTATATGTAAATGGGTGACTCCAAATTACTAAATCTGATTTGGCCAAGAAAACTAAAGCATTGGATTGGTTCACGTAGGACCCAATCCAAAGAGCTGCTGAAAGAGCGGCCCAACATTTCAGCAACTGCATAGGCCCTAAAAAAACAAGCGAGGGGCAGCCAAGCCCTGTATAAAAGGCTGGCCTCGGCTGCAGCCAAATGTTCCTCCTGTTACTGACTGAGTGTAAATAAAGCCTTTTGTTGCTGGAACCCGGTCTACCTCGTGTGTTTTCCGAACAAAACAGGAGGGACTGGGCGAAATGCCCCTTGACATGAATGACGTCGAGTTGGCCATGCCCACCCAGTCACATGACCACCAAGCCATGCCACCCAGTCACATGACCACCAAGCCATGCCCACCAAATAAGCCACGTCCACAGAACTGGTAGTAAAATTTTTTGAATCCCACCACTGATCCATTCCTTTACGTATTATCCAAAAGTCTGCATCAGAAATCTATTTTCATAATTCCCAACTATCATGGTCAAAGATCTTGCAACTTTGAAATTATCAGAATTAATGTTATTTGATAAAATAGATTTTCTGGATGCATTTCATTAAAGGTGTCCTGAAGTAGTAATGTCTGTTCATTTATATTTATACAAAGTCTGTAGTATGATTCTAACTTTTAAATTTTAAACATTGAAACTGGGCTGTTTTAATGTTCACATTGCTTATTTTATTTTGGATTTATTTTGAATAAATATTACCTTTTATTCTTCATTTTATTTCTAACCTATTAGAATGTTTAATTTTAAAGATTTATTTCACTGGGAAATGATACAGAAATGCTTAAAAATTTTAAAAATCCATGTGTTATCTAAGAACGGAAAGAGCAACAGTCTGCAAAATGTTGATTTAATTAGCTTATATTTGATAGATGAACTTAAATTCAAAATAGGATTTAAAAAAAATTCAAATACATGATAAGTATTAAAGACAGCTGCTTATGTTGGCAATATGAATACAAAAGCTACAACAGAAAAAGCATGATGTTTGGATTAATAAATATCCAATAATGTAATACTGAAAATTTTAATTAATATTATGGTGATAATTCAGCAATAATTGTATTGCTATTATCTCTCTCTCTCTCTCTCTCTCTCTCTCTCTCTCTCTCTCTCTCTCCCTCTCCCTCCCTCTCCCTCTCCATCTCAGCAGTTTCTAAAAACATTGCATGGATTCAGCAGTTCAGAACTGAGAAGGACAGTACTGTCCACCATTTTAAGTAATCGGTAGTCTTTTTATACAAGTTCTACCTTACATATAAAATTGAGTTAAAGACAAAATTAGGAATGGGACTAATATATTATCCTTATATTTCAGTAATGGTTATTTAAAAAGAACACAATTCCCCTTGTCCACCATGTCATCACACAATCCAGTGATGGAGACTGCAGTTTTTGTTTAGTCTCTGCTTTTTTAAAAAAAATTATGAGCTTCCAGGGAACCTCTAGTGATATCTCAGGAACCCTGGTGAGGTTCGATGAATAAACCCTGTTTTAGATAACATAAAAGAAAGAATTGAATTCAAATTAGCATTTTTAATGGCATCACTATAATAGGAATGTCATCATTCTACTTGCTTGATAATTCCAGACTATGTCTTTGCCGAGATTTTGTTAATATGCAAATTTGTTTAAATTTCATTGATTAAAGGATGGATAACTAATTAGATTCTACTGTTCTTTTTCATTACTAATGTATCTTTTCATTGTAGCTGTGATTGTGCCTTGCTTCCAGAATAAATGCATGAGAATGTGTCAGAATATAGATTCTTTCATTGAACACTTTTCATTATTATTCTGTCTTTGTTGTACATGTTTCTTTCAAGGTTCTTGCAGAAACTGACAAGGAACATGACTAGCTATTTCTATCCTTTCAACAGACTAGGGCAATGATGGTGAACTGTTTCCACATTGCGTGCCCAAAATGCATGCATGTATGTGCACACATACACGTGCCTGTACCCATGATGCAATGCACATGCAACTCTTCCACCTCCCTGTGCATGCTTGCGTGACCCCCACACCATACACGCAACTCTCCCACATGCCACATGCCTCTGTACATGTGTGTGTGTCTCCCGCGTGCATGTTTTCCCCCGCACATATCCAAATACCCAACAATCAGCTGGCTAGCGGGGTGCATGTGTGCATGTACAGTGGGGCTCTTCCGGATGACCTCTCATGTACTGGCAGAAGTGACTCTGCGTGCCACTTACAGCACGCATGCTATAGGTTTGCCATCATGGGACTTGATTAAAAGATTACCTTTGCCCATCTTAAACTTGTCAAAAAAGAAAAAGAAAATATAAATTTAGAACATTAGGCCAGTTGAATAATTTTGAAAAGAATATATGCAATTCTAAATTTGTTTCATTTTAAAAAGGTGAAGAACCTTTTGTTTTTTTTGTATTTTAATGTTTTGGTCATCAGAAATTAAAATTTTGAGTTGGCATTTAGAACTTGCTACTCATCCATGAATTTTACTTGGCAATATTGGGCCACCCAAGATTTTTCAGTCTAATTGTGCTCATAATTCTTATGTAAGAATAAAGGAGGCTAATGGGACCAATGGAATACTGTGCTGCTTGAAAGAAGCATGACCATCCAACTATCCAGTAATAAGAAAAAGTGGAAACCTTATAAATTCGTGCACTTGTTTTCTAGATATCTAGCCAATTGACAAAAGCTAAAATCGAAGATTAAAAAAATGAAGGCAGTTACAAAACTGTCCTAAAATTAAAATCAAAGCTACTCATTATTAAAATCCCATAAAATAAAATATATTTTGATTATCCTTTTAAAATAAATGCAGCTCCTGATGACTCCATACTTTCCAGGATGGGAATAATATAAACAACATTCTCAAAAATTGCCTACAAAAAGGACTATAAAAAGAAGATCATATTCAGAAGGGTCTTTTTTGTAGCTATCTGGGTGAATTTCTGGTATCATCATTATTATCATCAGTCCATTTCCCCCCCCCCAAATAATTTAAAGCAATATTCATGCAATTTATTCTATTTCATTGACAATGTATCTTTATTTTATGTGTATACCTGGTAAAAAATTGTGAATATCTCAACATTCTTCAGTGTATGCTTGTAGAGTTAAAGCTAGCTTTCTTAGATAAACTAACACTGCAAAATATTGTAGATAATTGATAATGTATAAATGATAGCTCTGTTACATAAGCATTTAATAAAGGGCCTGTCACATAGGCCAGCGGATGCAAAAAGTATGTAAAAAGGACACAGCGGATGAGAAAATTTTCCATCCGTTGTTATCCGCTCTCAAAAGT
>BHFT01054430.1:0-22006 GCA_004320025.1 Laticauda laticaudata
CCCTCTTTGGAAGAGCTTTATAGCTCCCGCTACCTTAAGAAAGTTCAAAACATTCTCAAAGATCCATCTCATCCTGGACGACCCCCCCCCCTTATTTTTTTTAACTATTACCCTCTGGCAGACGGTACTGAATAATAAAAACAAGCACAAATAGGCTGAAAAACAGCTTCTATCCCAGGATAGTAGCTGTTTTGAATTTTGCTGTATAGTGCAATGTTGGTGCAGTGTCAGGGTTTTTTGGTTCAATGTGTGGAGGGTGAAGGATGTGTGTTTGTGTTTAAGGTCATGATGTCCACTGAAGATGTTGTTTGATTTTGTTGTACGAGGTGTAATGACAATAAAGTAAACTAAACTAAAACAGGAGTACAGGGGATAAAGTAGAGGCCTGAGATCCAGTAGTTTCCATCAGTTGCCCCCAGGCTGTTATTTTGGTCTCAGCACCACTTTTCTTCAAGCCTCCAAGTGCTACAATGCAAAATCGCCATCCTGCACTCTGCAGGCCCTGCCACACCCAGTTGACCTTAGCTGTCTTCCATTGCTGACCAGAAGCACTCAGCCTTGCCCCATGTCAGGCTGCTGTTGGCTATTCCAGTCCTTTTTGCTGAGGCCACTTGTACTGTTCTCCAATTAGTATGCCCCAGTCTCACAATCTTTCAGAAGGGTACTGAAGCTTTATGAAGACTTTCCAAAGCAGAGTGCATTACTGGTAATCTTCAACTTACAACAGTTCATTTAGTGACCTTTGAAACTTACAACAGCATTGAAAAAAGTGACTTACAACTGTTTTTCACACTTAAACTTGTTGAATAATTGCCATGGTCACGTGATCAAAATTCATATGCTTGGCAGCTGGTTCATATTTATGATGGTTGCCCTGTTCAGAATCATGTGATCACCTTTTGGAACTTTCTAACAAGCAAAGTCAATGGGAAAGCCAGATTTGCTTAACAAACGTATTACTGACTTAATAACAGCAGTGCTTCATTTAAAAAGTGTGGCAAGAAGGATCACCAAATGGGGCAAAACTCATTTAATAAGTGTCTGGCTTAACAGAAATTTTGTTGTTGTAAGTTGAGGACTACATCTATGAGGAGAACAGCACAAACTGCTTTGGGAAAGCAGACCTAGAATAGCCAACAGCTGCCTCACATAGAGCCAGATCAAGTCCAACCCCCTCTGCAGTAGGAAGAAGAAGAGTAAGGTCATTTGGGCATGGCAGGATTTGTGGAATGCAGTTTGGTAGGGGCTTTGTGCTGTTGCATTCGGGTGGCTGGCTATGGCACAAAACTTGAGGCATCACTCTGATTGTGCTGTGGCTAAAGGCCTGGGGGTGAAGTCCCTGGGTCTCTATTTAAGCCCTATCTCTTCTGTTAAGGACTGCCTAACAATGGTGGGATTCAGTGAATGATGATGTGAAGTGCTAGGTGATGAGGTCATCTGATGTTTTGCCTAATGACCACATTGCTAAACTGTGCCAGTTACCAGAAGTAAATAACAACCAGTGCCTTGAATTGTATTTGGAAACTTGGCTGACAACCAGTGCAACTCTCAGAGCAGGGACTTTTCCAGTTATGAAGAATGTACCAAAAATTATCCTTAGAAATATAATGCACTGAAAAGATTCATTTAGTGATAATTGTTTCTGAAGAATCTGGTAAGCTATTTGGAGATATGCAGCTTGCCACAACTGTGTACATACTAGCCAAAAAAAAAAGAAGTCCAAGTGAGGTTTAATGCCATATTTTTTTTAGAGCACATCAATGATCATCTTGAGTTCCCAATATCTGAGACAGCTTTCAAGGCCAAGGTTTCCTTGCAACCAGCAAATAATGCTTGACAATGGGGAGGGAAGGGCAGAGAGATTTTGTAATATTTTCTTGGGGGAAATGTGGTTGTGTTCTTGAAAAGTATTATTGGAAGAGAGTTGTATGGGCTAAAGTATTCAGCCAGGCATATTATAAGTTGGAAATGTGGAGTTGTGGCATCAGCATAATGCTGTGTTTGCCTATGTTAGCTGTTTTTCAGCTAAGGCCAGAGTTGAAAGACAGGAGTAGCCTTCAAAGGAAAAGGCAGCAAGTTATTGCTTGTCATGCATTAACAATAATAAAAGATCTGTCTAATTAATGTTACATCTCACCATGCTTTTAAATGAAAATCTCATTCTCTGCTACATCCTATTTTATAGGTATTAGTAGGTTCCTAGGCAACACCTAACTAGCTCTCAGTAATGATCTCAAGGTGGGAGGCAACCTCACACTTGGAAAGGGAATCTTTTTTTATTTAGAGCCCAGGAGCATCTTTATATTCTCCAGGTAGATGGGCCAGTGACATTAGGAACTATTTGTTTTGTTTATACCAAGAGTCTTCAAACTTGGCAAGTTTAAGACTTGTGGACTTCAACTCCCAGAATTCCTGAGCTAACATGACTGGAGGAGGAATTCTGGGAGTTGAAATCCAGAAGTCTTAAAGATGTCAAGTTTGAAGACTCCTGGTTTATACAAACCCAAACAAATTGAGATCACTAAATATCAATGATTCCTTACTTGTGGAAAACAATGAAGAAACCTGTTTTCTTTTTCCTTGCCCATCTTCTTGTCACAGGCGATTTTCTACTCCACTTAATGAGCAATCTTATGAAATTGCTGCCTCAATTACCTGTGGAAGGATTTTCAGCTCCATACAGCACTGAGCTGTATCTAGGTAGCTAATGAGGAGGATTAACAGACCCAGGTTTTGGAACTTAGTATCATTAAGGCTAGGTTAGCATTGCCCATTGGAGAGTCCTGCTGATTAGATTAGAAAGCAAAGACCCTCCACATTTCAGCACATAGAAATCATGTGAGGAAGACTATTCTTAAGAGTTGTGATCTGCTCTTCTGATTCTGTGGAAGGCTCTTCTTTAGATCAGGAAGGCATGAAAGTAGTCAGAGCCTTTTCATGTGAAGTTTCTGTTCTCTTCCACTGAAGAATTTGTAGTGTGCTTTGATCTCAGGAAGCTTATCCGGTTGCCCTTTTTGTGCTACTACATAATTTTAATGGTCTTTTCTATTGAAGAAATCCTAGTTCCAAAATTACTTGGAGAAGATTCAGGCATTTTATGGCTTCTGGGCCACATCGGTCTTTTGGCTATACCTGTGTGGCTGATGTGAGGACAATTGGCAATTAGAAATCAAATGTAGATAGGCATGCTGCAGAAGACAGAAGAAGTAGCCAAGTTGGGTCCAGCTCTACACAATTGCTGTGTGCTCCTTTATTCAGCTGTTGACTGCAGAAGGACGAGAAGAAGAAGTGCTTTTCTACTCCTGTGCAGTACTTGCCCCTCACCTCGAGAAACCTGAGGAGTTGAGAGGATGAATTTTGAGGCCATCAAATCAGATTATATTGGTTCGGCCTTCCACATCAACCAGAGTTTTTCATGTGGCCCTCTTGGGAAAATTAATTATCCACCTCTGACTTAGAAGATAGTTGGAATCTGGAGAGCTAGTTTGGTGTTGTGGTTAAGCCAATGGTCCCCAACCATTCCAGCTTGGCAATCTGGCATAAGGAGGGAGAGGAGGAAGGTGAGTGGCAGGCACACTCAGCTCCATTGGTCCAAGCAGTTAATGCCACTCACACAAACTGAGCTTTATGTGTGAACTTATGTGCAAAGCTGCACTTGTGCAAGTGGTGAGCATTTGTGCTCATGTGCAAAGCTGCACTCAAGTGTGGAGGATGCTTGTGCTCAAGCACAAAGCTCCACTCACATGAGTGAAGAGTACGCACATGAGTGGAGTTTTGTGCATGAGCACAAGGGCCCTCTCTATTCAAGCACCCTCTGCTCGTGCAAATGGAGCTTTGCACCTGCACACATGTCCTCCTCTGCTCACGAGGAGCTTTGCGTGCACTTGTCCATCGCTCACATAGCCCTGTTTTGGACAGGCCATGGCCTGGAAGTGGGCTGTAGCCCGGGGGTTGGGGACCCTTGGGTTAAGGCATCAGGTTAGAAACCAGAAGACTGTGAGTTCTACTCCTATCTTGGGCATGAAACCAGCTGGATGATCTTGGGTCAATTACTTTCAATCCTAGGAAGGAGACAGTGGCAAATCACTTTTCAAAAACCTTGCCAAGAAAATTGCAGGGATTTGTCCAGACAGACTCCAAAAATCAGACATGATTGAATGGAAAAAAAATAAAATTGGAATTCAGACTATAGCTGAAGTAGCCACTATCAAACTGATAATTTTTTCCTAGAAAAAGGTGACTGAACTGATTGTATGATAAAAGGATGGTGATGACTATGACAACATTGTCCATGCAGTGGATTTTGCCATTTTTCTTTGACAGTTTATGTGAATATACCATCAGATACTCAGTTTTATCCATATCTTTAAGAAATTGAATCTTCCTCATGAAATTACACTGATTCTCAACCATGCTTGCTATCACTGAGATTTGTGGGGTTAAAAAATCACATAGGTTGATGGTGCCAGGGTGGAGAAGATTGTTTTAGTTGCTTGAAATACGTTTGAACTAGAAATGTATAAAATATCTTCTCCTTGAGTTTTGTTAGGTGTTTAGTTTTAGCCAGATTGAAATTTCAACATTCTCTTCTGTTAGTAGAGAATTGAAGTCTAAAATCTATCTGAATTTGGTTAACCTATCCTACCTCAAAAGAGTATATTTGTAGACGAAACTTGATACAGTTATTCATGGAGGATATACACTGAAATACTTCCTTAAAGACAAAAACATGCTTTAGAGTATATAGGAGCACAAATGTAGCTGCTATTTCCAATTCTTTAAAACAGCATTGTCTTTTTCGATGATCACAAAATTGCTTAGAGGAATTTGCAGACACATGTCTCTGCACTATGCAAAACATTCCTATTGGGTTGATTCCAAAGCATTATACAGCCCTGAAAAAATGTTTTGTCGTTGCCAGGTAAAAGCAGGATTGCAAGTTCATCTGTGAAATATAGAGAATCTTTGACCTAATGACTTCATTCAGCAACTTTCCAAATGTTTGATGGTGCTGAATAAAAAGACACATCACCCCCTCCCAAAGTTTCCAGTGCTAGAGCATCTCTGCAGTCTCAATAAAAATTGGGATGCTTTACAGCATGTCTGTCCTGAATAACCATAGGAGCTCTGCAAATACTTTTTATCAGAGACCAGGAGGCATTTTCTAGTTAGGCCCAATGATTCATCAGCTTTCTCCTGGTTTCACCACACCCAGAAGGCTTGGGCCTTCTCCCTACCCAACTGTTTACTTTCCCTTTCCATGAAGCTACTGACATGAGTTCCTAATCAAAGTGAGGCACAGTTACTGTAGAAAGCTAGCCAAAGATAGAAAGAGCCTCAAATCATTGCTAGGGTTGGTGAACATCTTGCACTGTTCTGAAGCTCTTTTGAAACATCACATTAGATAACTTCCTGTAGTAGTTGTTGACTGGGCGGGCTTGTCAGCGGCTGCATAAATTGGAAAGATAAGTAGAGCCGTGAGTAGTAGGGGGTGGGGGAAAGACTTGTATACTTGCATGTCTTGTTAGCTAGGACCTCCCAGCAGATAGCAAATTTCCATTCACCAGTGGTCACTGGCCCCTCCCAAGGCTTCCCCATCCCTGATGCAAGTGGCTTTAACAACTGTAATGGGGGAAACGGGATTGTGGTTGTTGAGCAAGGCAGTCACAGGGATGTCTCACTTAATGACTGCAATGATTTACTACCCAAATTGTGGGCTTTATAGTGGTCATATGTCAAGGACCATCTATCAGCAGACACAGGATATGGCTAGGAGTCTTTTTGCCCTGTGCTTCATTAATTCCTCAGAAAAGAAGAGGTTTGCTTTATGGCTGGATAAATTACGCCTTTCAAGTTTCTTAAATGTAGAGGTGGGTAACTGGGTAATTTGGAATCTTTCAGTTACCTATTTTAAGAAGTGGATAAGGTGGCCTGTGATGAAAAAATAACTATTATTCTTGGAGAGCTGTCTGTCCTCTTTGTGGAATGCTTCAATAAGACACATGTTGCAAAACGTCAGTCCTATTCCAATTCTAACTTTCCTTCATGGCTTTTTCAGATAGAGGATATGTCTGATGCAGCCTTTGCCACTCTCCATGCTAAATGTGAGGAAATGGAGCGAGCCAGATGGCTGTGGAGCACAAGTTTGCCACCACAACGACGAGGTAGCAGGTAAGACTGGCTGCTGCTTCAGAGCAGATTGCTAAGCAACCTAAATGCTTCAGTTATAAGCGCCTGCTGTTAACTTTTCAGCAGCATTGTAGCAAATACCATATCCCTATTGAGATACAAAGCTCATGTGGGCATGAATGGGGGGAGGCAGTCAGAAAAGCATTTATTGGGGCTAAAGTTGTTTGTACTAGAGAGAATATATCCTTCAGTAAATGAAGTTGATCTGCATTTTGTAAGAGTGCCACTGATACTTGGGGCATTATTTTCCAGGAAGAGTTCAGAGGTTTAACAGTCTTACATGACTTGAGAATCACATCTGCTATAAAGTATAACAGATAGATTTCTGTTCCAAGTAGTTTAGAGCCTGAACTTCAGAGAAAGTAGAAACAGTGTGGGAGTGGAAATTGGGATAGAGAAAAGACCTCAGCTACTTTTATTTCATGTGTGAAGGTGTTTTTAACAGTTTATGCCTTTTGAATTTTCAATATTTCTGCATAGATACAATTTAAAACAAGATGCATTTTCAGTAGTTATGATGTTGGGCTTCTTGGCTGGAAAAGCTGCAGCCCATGTTCGAGACCCAAGCATCATGTGACAGGATGAACTCCTGTCTTC
Organism: Laticauda laticaudata; assembly: GCA_004320025.1. Classification (NCBI taxonomy): domain Eukaryota; kingdom Metazoa; phylum Chordata; class Lepidosauria; order Squamata; family Elapidae; genus Laticauda; species Laticauda laticaudata. Next base: position 6,787 of record BHFT01054430.1, read on the forward strand.
ACCCCAGCTCCTGCCAACTAGTGGCTTAAATGCAGGAAAATGCGAGTAGATAAATAGGTACCACTTCGGTGGGAAGGTAACTGCACTCTGTGACTTAATGCTGACCACACGATCACAGAAATGTCTTCTCATAGTGCTGGCTTGGAGATGAGCCCCCTCCCTCTTAATCAGCAATGACTAGCGGAGTAAAATCCACAAGGATTCCTTTATCTTTTTATTTCGATCAATAGGTGACAATCAGGGCTGAGAGATCCTGCTTTATTTAAGAAGCACAGTTATGGGTATTCATTATCCAAGTCTGATTTTCTCAGCAGATATGTTATTGTGTCATGGCTCAAAAAAAGATATTTCTAAAGACTTCTGAAAAACAGTTGTTGATGCTCACTAGGTTGGAAGTGTTTTTCATAGTATTTTGAAAGAGTTTGGACTTTATCAGTCAGGTAGATGGTGTTGAATTGCTTCCATTTGTATGCTGTTGTTATTTTCCACATGAGAGATCGGTCAACCAAGACCACAATAAGACATTACCCCGGAGTAATGTCTAAGAAACTGAAGGCCAATCTTTTATAGGCAAATGACAGTATTCATGAGACCATTCTTAAGAGAACACTGAATAATAATGGTATGCATGGCAGGGTTGAAAGGACAGTAGTACTTAAAAAAAAAAAAGAAGATGTTCATGTGTAGCTCACTAAATGCTATCTGGATGAGCCTAGAGGCTATTAGAAGAATGTTCTGTGGATAGATGAAACCAAAATTAGATTTCTTTTGACCAGAATAAAAAGGGTTCAATGTTTTGCCTTCTATTGAAAATCTTTCCCATCTTTGAAACATGGCAGAACATGGTTTGGGCTTCCTTTGCTATTTCTGGATCGGGACAATTTGCCATTGTTGATGGAACTATTCCGAATTAAACCAGCAAATTTTATAGAAAAACATCAGGCCTACCATCTGTGCGCTAAAACTCATCATGCAGTAGGAAGACGTCCAAAAACACACAGGTTGCATGACCAAAAAATGGCTGGAACAGAAGAAAGTTTTGGAATTGTTTGAATCCTGATCATAATCCTATAGATGTGTAGTTGAAGGACTTTAAGCCAGCAATTCATGTGAGGAAGTCCACCAACACCAACATCCCTGAGTTGAAGCTGTTCTGTAAGGAGGAATGGATAAAATTTCTCCAGGCCGATTGCAGATTGATCAATAGTTAATGGAAACATTTAGTGGCAGTTACTGCTGCCCAAGAAAGACACACCAGTTATTAAAAGCATAACTTTTCATACTTTCACACACACATACTCAAATACTCAAATATTTACGTATGTAGCTTTGGATCATTTTCATAAAATGTCTGATTCATTTAATTGGGTTCTCTTTACCTAGTTTTAGAACATTTGGAGAACAAGTCAGATTCTAGGTCATATTTATATAGACATACTGAACTTGAAAAGGTTCATAAACTTTAAGCACACTGTAATCGAGTTCTTGAAATAGCAAATAGAGTTTGTGTCAAAAGCTTTTGGATGAAGGATAGATTCAGAAGGCAGTGAGGACATAAGAGAGATCTTTTGAGAGAGTTTTAAGTGTAAAAAAGAGTAATAAGTCTTTTCTGAAAGGAGGATACCTTATATGAAGAGAGGATGACCATTGTGGGCAGGGATGTATCCAAGAGAGGAGGAGGGAAATGATAAAGACCATGTCAGGATTCTTTAGAAAAGGGAAATTTTCATTGGCAAGCGACTGTTCACTTTCCTAATGTCATTTACTGCTTCTATGCTTCACTTATGATTTGTCTGGATTAAGATGGGAGAAATAGGATATTGAAGAAAGATTGTACCAATTAATAATTGCCATCCTTATATATTAGTGCTTATTTTAATTTCAGGTCATACAGGTCTACAGATGGGCGGACAACCCCACAGTTGGGGAACCCATCTACTCCACAGCCAGCCTCACCTGATGTTGGAAACTGCTGTCTACATTCTGATTTCTCCCATCTACACTCTCCACGTAGCCCCATCAGTCCTGATCTGTTGTCTGGTCCTCATACTCCTTTGTCTCGAGACTCCATGCGACACCTGTCAACAGAGGACACACGTTGTTCCACACCTGACTCATGCCTTGATGAGCAGGTGAGTGAATGAATCCCTTCTGGCATTTAATAAGCTAATTCATCTATGACTCTGTTGGCCTTGTAGGTGAGGATTGCCCCCTTGTTTTTTTTTTATCTACAAAGATTAAAAGTATTCTTGATTTAGTTATTTCTTGGCTCCCTGCTGCCCCAGCTGCATACAGACTGAAAATTGCTTTTAGTTGCAGTTCTATCCCGAAAGAATATTTCTGGTTTCCAGATTGCGTCTTGTCTTAGCACTGAGTGTTCACATTCAGCAGCAGTGTGCTTCATTGCAATAGCTGCTCAGTGTCTTTCATTCCAAGGGTTTCCAGATAAGGTACAATAGGACACAGAGGCGATGAAGCCTACCAACCGCTCTGCCTTTTTTCCCCAGACTGTACAGCCCTGGGAACGGCGTACTTTCCCACTGACCTACAACCCCAAGACGGAATGTGAGGAACAGACAGACTCACAGGATCGGTCATCACGTTGCACGAGGCGCACATCAGGCAGCAAGCCCTCCCGAGAAGCAGACACTGCCTCCCTCTCACCTTCCCTTGCTTGCTTCAAGAGCTGGAATTCGGGGGCTACCACCACAGTTCAGCGGCCAGCCCACAGATAAGAGAAGGACAGGAAAACGGAGCAAAAAGAAAAAAAATCCACCAAATTAACTCTTGGCATTAAAAGTTTCTGAAATCTGTGTTTGATATTCAAACATCCTGCTGGGAATTTTCACAGTTTTTAGTGAATTTAAGGAGTTTAGAAACTGTTTTCTTTCTTTTCCTCCTTCTTCCCCACCTTCTTTCCACATTTCTTTGTCTCACATACACCTTATCCAGTGCTGTGTTCTGATGAGGAGAGCAAACCTGCCACTCCCTCCATGAGTAGATGTACACTCCTCAGAAAGGAGAGCAAAGCTGGTTGGTTGACCCTGGAATTAGTTCTCTGGTGAACAGATACTTTCCATTTGTTTTCCTTTTCTTTTACTGTTTAATGTCTGTTTTCACCTGCCAGCATCACGGTGCCCTCCCTCACCCTTAAAAGTTTAGTGAAGTGAAATTAGTGGTAACAAGTGATGTTTCCTGAAAGAGACCTTCCCTTCCCTCTCTCCCACCGGCCACTGGCACAAGAAAGCACTTGCAATGCAAACTCAAGATAACTTGGTTCCTTAAGGGATAGCTACCCATTGTACCAACTGCGAACAAGAAGCTCTTCTCAAGCAACCTTCCATATGTTCTGGTGGTTTCTGCTGCTTCTGAGACCGTCTCTCCATATTAAACCAGTTGTGTAAGAAAAAGCAATTTTCCATAATCAGCCTGGATATGTTTTGGATATTTTAGTCATATCGTGTTTTGTTTTTTAATGGCAGATTATTAGTGGGGAGAAGGCTGACAGCCATTCAAGAGGAACATTTTTTCCAAGCTTTTTTTTCTGGATGTGATCTAGGATTACTTTCTTCCCTATCCCTGTTAATTACTAACACTTCTGTGTTTTCTTTTACTTTTGCATTCTGTCCATTAGTTTGAATGCTGTAGGTTATACATCTGCAGCTAATAGATTGCAATACAGTAGTGTTGAGCCTTAAGTACTGGGAGCGATGTCACAGGATTCAACAATTTGCCACCCCAGATCCACAAGCCATATAGTGAGTGTGGTATAATTTCATTGTTCCTTTTTCTTTTATCCTCTATTTGAAAAAGTAGTCTATGCATTGTTTGAGATTGCATTTAAATTTAAACATGTCTTGAGTACCAAAATATTTGTTTTTTTCCAGAGAAAGAGTGGATGTTGTTTTTCACCTCTACCTCTTACTTAACTCAACTGCAACTTACAAGTTTTGAGGCAGAAATGAATCTCAATCATGTGTCTCTCCTCTCTCCCTCTTCCCCTTCCCCGAAAATGGCTTGGGCTGAGTTTTGCCCAGCTGAACAGATCTGATTTTTTTTTTTAATTTAAAGAGCACTTTTGAGAGAAAAGTGAATGTCAATTATGTCTCCTATTCCCCCAAAAAGAGCTTGGGTTGACTTTTGCCATAATGAACAGATGTGGTGGTGTTGTTTTTTTAAGTTAAAGAGCAGTTTTGAGAGAAAACTGAATTTCAAGTTTTCTTTTTTTCCTTTGGACTGGCTTGGACTAACTTTTGCCAAGCTGAACAGATCTGGGTTGTTGTTGTTTTTTTAATTTAAAGAGCAGTTTTGAGAGAGAAATAAACCTCAAGTCTTCCCCCACCCCTGCCCGCCCTAAAAATGGCTTGGACTGATTTTTGTCAAGTTGAACAGATCTGAATTTATTTTAATTTTAATTTAATTTAAAGCCACTGTCCTCATTTCACATCCCTGATCACTCCCATATTTTGCACACCAATTCATTGTAATGTTTTCCTGACCTTAGCGGTGTGGCTGTTGGTCCCTGTCCTGTTGTTTAGCATTGCACCTGTCTTCTGTATTCATCACATCACCAAAAAAGGAAAAACTTTTTTCTCATTTTGTAACCGTAATAAAATAGTAGCTGAACTGCTTAATGGTTGGGGTTTTTTTCACAATTTTCAACATTGCCTAAAGTTTTTGGTTCTGTTCTACTTTTTTTTTTTAAAGGAAAAACCCAATGCTACTATATCCCTCTGCATTAAGTGCTTTTTCTATTTATAAAGTTGAAAATTCTGAATAACCATCTTAGCGTTAAAAAGGAAAAAAAATCTACAAAAAAGAAAAATAAAACCCACCTTGTATTTTGTAAATATTTCTTTTCCTGCTTCAAGCTGTGTAATGTCCTTGTTATATAGAAATGCTTTTCTTCAGAGAAGCTGATCTTTGTTTTAATGTCTTGATTCTGTTGGCCAAAGCACCAATGTGTGCTTATAAAAAAAAATTAAAAAAATTTAAAAGTTAAGGAAAGTGCTATAATTTATTGGGGAATAATATGGGGAATAAGGCATTTAGAGAATTACAGAAGCTATTTCAACAGAGAACAGAGTGGTTTTCATTTTTGGATTGTAAAATCTTTAAACTGACTTTTATGAACTATTGAGACTATTTGAAAGAAATAGTATCTTTTTCAGACAGGTGATTTAGCCAAGATTTTCAGAATTCTACTTTTTATGATAGGTAAAGCAGTTGAATAAAAGAGAATGCCATTTATGGAATGGGAAAGTTAATGCTGCAAGAGATGGAAGGTGCAAAGACAGTTTCACAGTTGCCTTAATCAGCCTGGTGTGAGCATCATCCCATCTTTTCAATAAAAACGTTCAGGCTTAATTCTGATAATTACATTGAGCCTGCAAACTTTTCTTAATGGCAGTTTGGAAGACATTTGCCGTTGCTTCTGTCTAGGAAGTTTTCTTCAACAAAGACAATAGATTTAATATTGTAGTAATGACTTTTTATTTCCAAATTCACTTTTACAGCAACAGTCAGTGTAAACCAGTTGTTAAAACACACAAATACAACATGGACAGTTACAGACAAGTAGCTAAGCTAGGATGACCATACGGAGATCTCATGCCCTTCCCACCCCCTCCCGGTTTCCCCATCTCTGAAAAAACTTTTAAAAGGGAATGATGGTTTTTTCCAAACGTCATTGTCCCTTTTTTATACTTGCAAATTTATGTAATAAAGCCCCATTTTGTGAACTTCAAAATCAATGTCATGTTTTTTAACACGTTTAAACCCTAGATATGTATATATACCACGACAAGATATAAGCCAGTCAGTTTAAGATGGCTTTGGTCTGGAACCACCATGGATGGGTCTTCGCCATCTGGGGGGAAACGTCTGAATCCTAGAAGGACACAAAGTAAATCAAAATACAGTTGGGAAATGGGACCTATGATCAAAGGAAATGGCTAAGAGGGTAGGTGAAAGAATTCAAAATACTTAAATATGTGCAATGCTTGGGAAAGAGGAGGATATAAGCACTAGTAAAAATGTGAATGGAGTTGAGGCATAATTTTCTGAAAAAGGACTTGAGGACCAATACTCTTTCTAGAAGTAGTGTATGATTGCTCTTCACTGTTCAATGCTGAAGAAAGAGTGATTAAATGTGGGGTTGTTTTTTAGCTTATGCTACTACAGTAGGTTTTCCAGCCCAAAGTCCTGAAAAAACAAGCAAAAAGAAATCACAATGGCATAGTGCATAGCTTCACAGTGAAAGGATTTTCCTATTCAATTATTTTTAGATTTAAAAAAGAATAAACCTACCATCCTAACTTAATTACAGAGGTAACAACAGGCTTATAAATGACTGGAAAGTGGCTGCTGATGTACAGATGGATCCTCTGCAAAATTTTCCACTTGAATGCTATCTTGGAGTAAAATACCTCCTTAGCATTAGAAGCTATCCATTATTCTGTCCAACCATTCTCCCCTTCAGATCCCATAAGTTCTGCTTGTCAAAACTTTCTTCACATGATCCAGATGATTGATTAGCACATAAAGAGGAAACTGCAGCCTTCCTTTGAACTGATGGACCAAGTGACCCCTTGACTTTTATCTTGTTACTGAAAAAAGATGGCGGTACCACAAATGAACATGTTTTACAGCAAATCAAAAGAGCAATGCTGCTGATCAAGAATTGTCAACTTGTGTGATTTGTTCAACCTGGTGCTGCTCCTGTAACCATTTCCCCTCCCCCAGAATATGGTAGGTATTAAGGATCATAAAGCAAATGATAATAGTTGGGGCTTTGAAACAAAAATGTTTCTTTTTACCATGGATGCTCTATCTGTTACCTACTAAGGCATCCTGATCTGATTTTGGTAATTTCAAAATTACAGACTTGAAATCAGATTAACATTAAAAAAGATTGCTTCCAGAGCAAACCAGTTTTCTTAAAAGCCCTTTCAGCTTTGATCATTTTCAATTTTTGCTGTCAACCAAACACATGCACACCAGAGTTATCTTTGATCACATGCATGAAACTACAGCATGCAGAGAAAAAATCTTTGACTGTTGGCTCAACCTAGAAAGGATACAAAGCTGGGATTTTTATTAACAGTCCAAAGGGATACCATGAATTAGGTTGGAAAGGGATGATGACCAAGGAAGTTTCCTCTCATTGCTCTGAGTGTAGAAGAGCAACCAGGAAAACAATAGCGATTAACACCATGATTGTACATACTGCAAGCTCCAGTTATTGTGGAAAGAATGAAGTATCTGTTAAATCAACTAGATGTTCTTGGGTACTCTTAAAGCACTCCACTATAATTGATCCAACAGTCTTTCTTGTTCTACTCTGCTTATAAGCTTTCTTATTTTTAGGTTCCTTTGAAATTTCCATCAAATCATTCTAAAAAAATGTCTCTGCAATTTCAAGTACCTATGGCTAAATCTGGTAAAAAGGGATAAATCAGTTACTCACAATTTCTACTTAGTCTAATTTGTTTCCCTTTGCAAATATATTTCATATAACATAGATGCTTGGAGTATTCTTGTTTTGAAATTTAAAAATGGAGGATGAAAGAGAACAGCCTTTTCATTTACAGTACACTTACTGGAGAAAATCATAAGGTTCTAAATATTGTCAGACTCTAAATTTACTCATAGCAATTATGACAGTAATATAAGATGGGGGTTGTAATCCAGTAATATTTTTGTGGAACATCAAATATATCCCCTTAGCATAGAAAAATTTCTGTGGACAGCAAGCAGCATGTGGGGTAAAGCTTGTTAAATCTGTGCTTTCATGCAACTTGCCTTATGAAAATTATGTTTCTTCACAGTGGATCATTAAAGTCCACAGATCTTCAGAAATCAAATACCTTTTTTAGGAGTGGTTGCTGCATTGCAGTGAGTGAGCTTAATACAGATACATTCCTCATTCTTATAGTTAGTTCTTATGACAACTCTTCTGCTGTTGCTGAATTACAACTCCCAGGATCCCTAGCAGCTTGATGATTAGACTCATGGTTGAGTGCAAATCGTAATTCTGCAACTTCTGACATGCTAAAGACTCTTGAATAATGCACAACTAGTAACTGAATAGTAACTATTGAAAGGAGTGTACTTGCTTCTGGCTATAATTTCTGATGTGTGATTCTTTCAAATACACAAATATTACATAAACATGTACTCTAAAGTATGTATGCGATATAGGTCAAAATACACGTTCCCACGTATGCTGAACTGGTGTTCTTTCACGCAATTGTCCTTCCTAAAAAACACCTGCATGCACCATAAATAAGTACATCAATTCCTTTATTTTTAAATATGCCTAGAGCCATACCTCTATCTCACAAATTTCTACATTTACAAAAAACATTGGAACAACCAGGCCAATTGGGCTGAACACAAAGGCAAATTTGCTTCTTCCCCAGCAACTCTGGACAAAATTTTTATGGTGTGACAAAATCATGGAGATTGAAGGTGAGATGGGTAAAAGAGAGGCAATAGTTACTATTTGAAAAAGAGAAACGTAACTGATCCATTAAATTAAGAACTTAACATATAAGAAATTAAGTCAGATTGTTTTAGTAGGTATGACTATACAGTCTAAAGTCAAAGGTTAATTTTAGGTACAAACAAAAAATAAGCTATCGCCTTTAAAATACATTATTTCAATTAAAGAGAACTGGCATTCTGCAGGCTTTCAAGGCAGGTTTGGCTTATGTCTTAATTGTCCAAAGCATGCAGTTTTATCTTGAACTTAAACTTGGTTCACAAAAATTTTCAGTACCAAAAAAGAATGGATGCATATGTAACATAACAGTCCTTTCAAAAGTTCTCTTTCCTATATCAAAATTCTTCCTTCAAAGAAGAAATACACTTCAATATTAAAGCCTAGCATTCCAGCTCTAGCAGGAGAGACATTTGAAGTAGAAGGTCTGCTTGTACACTGTAAATCTCTGGAGCTGCGTTAACTTTTATACTAAATCAGCAGCCATGATTGTTAAGGTGGTCACGAGGCTTCTATGCCTTAAATTTCAATGGAAAAAAACTTGGCCAAATAATGAGCACGTACAGCAGAATATCTCATTTTACATCCCTAAGTGAGATTTCAAACATCACAAATTTATGTGTATTCAATTTCATTTCTTTTTGTTTGAGGTGAGGTGAAGTGATGGCAGACTTTTTTAAACAGCTTATTCCATATAGGATGGAAATCTTTGCTTCCAAGTTGTTAACTATTATGAAATCCTGAGACCACAGATGACTGTTTAACTAAAGGAAGGAGAGGGAACAGATTAGCGTTGATATTGATTTAAAATAAATAGGAATGATGAGGGATGTAGATGTGGGGGAGGGGAAAACAGAAAAAAAGGCCAGAGTTAATTTTTCTCTTATTATCTCCAACTACTACAATACAATCACAAGCCTTGCTTGGCCAGAGAAGCAGAAACTTCATCGGCCAATGTGGCCAGTTGAGGGGAGTCCACCATGTTGATGCTTCCAGTCGAAGAGACATTGCTAAGACGACGTGGAGAAGCATCTCCAGAAACAGTGGGTGATTTGTAGACAATTTCAGCTCCATGATCAGTCTTGGCTTTGGCGTTCTCACGAAAGGTCAACTTGTGGCTCTCAATCTGAAATGAGACAAGGTGGCATGGCAAGGACAGAATGAGCCAGGGAATTAAAACCTTCCCCACTGCAGTCATATGTTGGTAGAACCAAAATGGTTCACCACATGGAAATATTCTCATATTTTAATGTGTGATTCTAGGAGGAAAGTGTGGGATCCTTCTTGCCAATCATAAAGCTTTGTTTATGGTTACTCGACCAGCATATCCTGACACCACTACTATATAAAGTTCATGCTACAAATTAACCAGATATAGGATATAAGATATAAGCCTTTGTGCAAAAATAGTAACTTAAAAAAAAAAACAGCTTTCCAGACCCATTGGAATATTTCACAGGAAATATGCTCATCTGAACTCTCTATGATAGATTGGATTCAAAATTTAGATACACAAAGACTCCTTAAAATACTTTGCAGATGAATATGAGGGGTGGTGGTGGTGAGGATTGATTGTAGCACAAGAGAAACTGAGGGGAAAACCCTAAAAAAATAGGCAAAGTCAACCTTCCACAAGCACAACCTGCCTTCTTCAAATAGGGCAATCTGCCTCTGCCACCCCAGTTGCACACACCTATCTATTCATCCAACCCAACATTAAGAGCCTAACACCAACATTCCTCAACACTCATTTACTACTGACTTTTTTCCAAAAAACAAAAACAAAGAATAGGAATTAAATTATCCCAGCCACCCAGCCAGCTTTGGGCATCTATTTCCCTTCTTGCTCTCAAAAGCTTATGACAACAGGTAACTACTTACTGACATCACATGGGTGCAAGTCGGGGAGTGGGCTCTCCTCAGGGATGGAGGGCTCCGTGATGGGGGAAGGAAGCCCAGCCTTATTGGGGCAGTTTTGTACACGGTTCTTGTCTTCCTTGCCCTTCTCTCTCTGCATGTGGGTGGAGAAGGTCAGTGGGATGCAAAATAGCATCATCAAATAAGATGACAATGAAACCAAAACTTATCAATGGGGAGGAAGGGACATATGGAACTGAAGGAAGAGAAAGCAGCAGGAAGTATGAAGAAGTCACAGTAACTGAAGATGAAGCATGTAAGAGCTAAATAAGAAGAATTACATAACACTGACTTAGCTCTGAATCATGTCATGGTGGCTAATAATAAAGCCCCTCTTTTAGTATTTCTACTCTATTTCTAATTCTTTCTATAGTTTATCCCCTATGCCACTAGTTCTCAACCTGCAGTCCATGAAGGGCCGCAATGCTGTCACAAGGAGGCCTATGAAGGCTTGAAGAAATGTTATGATTTAAATCTCAAGTCTTGGGGGTCTCTGTCCATGGTCCGTGACTACAAGAGGTGTTTAAAGTAGGTTCGTGGTAAAGAAAAGGTTGAGAACCATTGCCCTGAACAAGATAAAGTATGTGAAAGGTGTACTCACTATAGATTTGTAATTTGTTTTCAATCCACTAATGTTCTTTCCTTCCCATAGATATTCAATAAGCATAAAAGGAGATGCTGAATGTAACACTGGACGCATTTCAAAGTTTCATTTTCCCTTAAAAATAAATCTGGAGGTGGGATGAAATATATAATCTTATATTTACATTAAATCATTCTCATTTGCCCAGAAAAAGAGATAAAACAGGTGCTACATGAAACTGATAATCTCTGCTTAACACGAGTAATTTGAAGCAGAAACTCCATCATTAAACTCCAACACAGTCATAAGTAAAAATGAAAAAAAAAAGTGGTTTGGCAGTCCCAGTTATCATTGTTAAGCAAGTAGTGTATGATCATTAGGCAAGGATCTCCAACTACCAGATCTCTAACTACCACTTGTTTAGTGCCATCTTAAGTGTGAATGGTTGCTGAACAAGGATTACCTGTAAGGCCAGAAATAATGTCTCCTAATGTTTCTAGCTAACTGCCATTTGGTGACTGGATACAAACTGTGGCAGCCATTTTATGAATGGGCAAGCCTTTCCTCAAGTGCAGCTATTTTCCTTATGTGCTATGTGTTCTTAAAGTATGGGACCAAAACTACAATCAAGCACAATCTATCGACCTGCCGAATTAACCCAACTGTGATTCAAAAAGCTCAGAAGGAAGAAACAATGCAAAAAGAAGAAGGAGGAAGAAATGCAAGATTTGTAAATATCAGTGAGAGAAGGATAAGGAAGTAGAAAAGTCCTCCCATCAGAAGCCAGAACTCTCATTGGAAAGAGCTAATGAGAAACATAAAGTTTTATAAAGTTATTAAAATGAGATGCATCTGAGTGGAAAGGACTGAAATGCATGTGAGTGGAGCCTCCCTCCCCAAGAGAGGAACAAAAGATGAGGTACATACAAACAAAAGAATAACTTGTGTTAATGGAGCACTCTCAGATTGTTGCTTCAAAGGCCATGCTACATTTTTATTGCTATCCCTGAAACTGTGAATATAACAATTTAAACGGATACCAATTTACGAGAAAAATAACCAGGTTTAGATAGCTTGTGATTCCAATCTCAGGTCAACATACAAAAGAGATTAAACCTTTTACTGCACGAAGAGAAATATAACAACTACTGGCAGCTGTTGCTGAAGGTATACCTAGGCTAGCGACTGACAAAACTAACTGGAATGGAGTGACTCAGGAGGTTGATTCAGTCATATGAATATCCTGGTCCAAAGGATTTTTTATTTACTTTTTTATTTCTTTATTGCTCTATTTTCTATAATACCAAGATATTGTGTAACAGTTTTAAAATATTCACAATCAATAAAAAATGAAGTATTATACATTTGTTTGAAACTCATCATTAACCATTTGAATAGACCAGATAACAGAGCTATAACGTCACTTTTCCATACTGCTACTGCAGTATAAACAAAGCTTCTTAACTCCTCCCCCCTTAATGGTACACTTAAAAATCATACATTGCATTCTATTGACACTATATTTCATTTTCTACTACACCTTTGTCTTAATAATGCATACTGAAGGCACAAGTTGAATCGCTGAATAAAACCCAAGGAAAGTATTTATTTTCTGAAGACTGTTACAGAAATAGAATAGTTGCAAAAAAAACCCAGTAGCCTTGAAAATTACTTAATTATTATAATTATATGGTTGTTAGTAGTATATTTCCAATTTGAAATTACTGTAAACCAACCAACGAAAACCTTACCAAATTTAACTTGTCTTTTGCCACCTAGTGGGATACTTGGGCTTGATGAGGTTTATATGGCCTCTTTGTTATCAAATTTAATTCCAGACATATTCTCATTTCTCTCTCAATTGCTTGTAATTTTTCAGTTTTTACATTTGTGAGCACAGAAAATCTTAATTTACACAAATCAGAAAGTTGATATTGCTTCAGTAATGGAGTCCCTTAACCAGTCAGAGTTTTAAAATTTTTTGAAAGTTTTTGAAATTTTCTTTCCCACTACTTCAATGTGTTTGACAGTTAAGTGCTATGGTCTCATTACTGTTGGTTGCAATAATGAATAAATTTGGGAACATCACAATACAGTATTGCCTTATTTTACTTGTCACAAATCGATTTCTTTTCTCTCAAAGTTTTTATTTGAAGAAAAAAAAATCAACTTTGCTATATACATCTTTGCATGTACTCTCTAAGTAAGATAATTCTGCTAGTGACTCACAATATTCTTGCTCAGGCAGAAAAAAAGTAAACATCTCACTGTTTCTGATGTAATTATATTTTTCCTCTTGATAACCCTTCTGTGAGAAGGAGATTCACATGACTTGTTTCAGTTTACAAAGTTTGGTAAACAGACTCAACCTACTTTTAACTGAGTTCATTATTTTTACGATTTTGTCTTTTCAATTCAAAGCCACTTGTTTTTTGAATCAATGTTCAAAGTGCTAGAAGCATTATTTGTTATTATAATATCCCAAATGTGCTTTTTAAAAAGGAAGCTAGACTGTTTTATCTTGAAGACATTTCACTTCTCATCCAAGAAGTTTCTTCAGTTCTGAAAGTCTTCAAGGTAAAACAAAGTCCAATTGCCATTTGAAAAAGCATCTTTGGAACAATTATCACCTGAAACTCAAAAGAAACTCCAAAGACGTTTAGTTATGTTATACTTTTAAGTGTTTTTCAACTATTTAACTTCAACCTGTGTGACATCACCCCTGTAAATGCAAACTCATGTACTGGCTGGGGGAGGGGGAGGGGAGAAACACTGATCCTTGGGATAATCTTCCTTCAGCTCACTCACCTCAAACCCTACAAAACATGTTCACTATTACAGATTTCCTCAAAAGCATCAGTTAGTTCAACAATCATTCACATAGGAATGATTTTTTTATCTGCAAACAGAATTATTATTTCTGCTGTAAAGGTAATTTTTGACTATAAAATTTATGAAAAGCTGTAAGAGTTTACAATAAAATTACCATAATGCACCTTGTTGTCTTCCTTAAAAACCATCTGTTTAGGAATTGATGCAGGATAAGGCTTTTTTGCACACCAAAAGGTAATGTCCTATGTGCAGAAGTGTCCCCGAACAGCCTCTTTTTTGTGGACTACATTAAACTGGCAAATTTTTAACAAAATATACCTTCAATCTAGCCAGATTAATCCAACTCAAACTTTGGAAAACAAAGCTAATATCTTTAAGACAACCCATAATCAGTGCAGATATTCTAGCATTGATTCCTGATTGGCAATCTAAATTACTATCTTTTGTACTGCTCCTGAAGAGCAACCCTCAGTGGAGCACGTTGCAGAAATGTAATGTTATCAGGGACTGGATTAAACAAGATTTTAAAAATAGACTTTTTGGGAATATTTGCAGCTGAAACCCAAAACATTCTTGGGTAAACTTTTTACTATGGGAACCAATATTTGGCAACAAGATGCTCCAGATTTTTAGGAACAGCGTGATCCAGGACAAAACAAAGCCCTAGCCATAATTGACTAAGTGCTCCATTTTGCCTTGTTTCATCACCAAACAGTGCAATACTGTGAGTGCTCGAATTCTATTGAATTTATCCTTGTCCAGCCCAGGTTATCTACCAGCCAGAACCAGGTTGAAAGTCCCATTAAAACAAGTATGTGATTAACTTCTAAACACATTCCACTGACTTCAACTTTCCTGAAAGCTGTCCTTACAGAAAGACTCTGTGTTCCATCATTTTGTTTCCCTATGAAGATGACAGCAATTGGTAATATTTATACCCTGTGGAAGATAGCACGCTTACCCTTTCAACAACCTAGAAGCAATTATTTGAGCAAATAATGACCAAAAGGAATTTTTTTATGTGATCTTTCAAAGACAAAGCAAGGAGATTTGTGAAATTTGAGATAATCTTCAAAGGTACCATATGGTATCTTCATATATGAAAACATATTAAATCATCAGAACATTTAGGTTCATTATAGACTTCATTATCCAATGGGGCCAAGAAATATTTATCCTCCCTTCTGCTGTTTCTGAAATATTAATTGCTGTTGCATTTCTTTTAACATATACACAGGTGTACTTAAAAGCAGGGGTTAGGTTATATTTATTTCTCTGAAAATCCTAATGTTTTCCTCTTTTGTACTACAAAAGAGAAATTCTTAATTTAGCAGTAGATCTTGATGAAAAAGGAGATGGTCAGATTGCCAAAAAAAAAAAAAAAA
>BHFT01054430.1:22027-50889 GCA_004320025.1 Laticauda laticaudata
AAAAAAAAAAAAAAAACTATAGTTGAGAGAAGAGCTTGCATAGCCAGTGTAGAAAAATCAGAATAACTTCCAAGGGAATTTGATTTTTCTTCATATTCTGGCAAGTATCAGAGCTGGCAGAAATGTATTTTTTTTTAAATCTAAGAATTAAAAAAGCTTGTTTAGGAACTTCATGATACATATCTTTATCCTGGAATTGGCCTTATACAGAATGCTTTGGCAGTGGGATATGATCATTGATTAAAAATGTAAGTTCGGTTTGCCCTGTTCTAAAATCTTTTAGTACAGCAATGTTCAGGAAGACAAGAAACAAGGCAAGACTGTTTTCCAACGGTCAAGACAATAGTAACATGACATCGATATTTCTTGGATCTGGTGTGCTTTTGTGATTTATCCACGCTATTGTAATAATATTTTCTGTGCAGGTAAAAAATGTTTGTCCTATGGAAGAATCTTTGTAAGGATTAGAAAATATGGAGATTTATCAAAAGGATGATATCCAAAACAGAAACTCATCAATCCTTATCAGTGTTCCAAATGCCTCAAAATCTTGCAGAATTGAATTAGTTATCTCTGATCTTTTCTCTCACATCCTCTCTTCTAAGAGAATATAGTTATTGTTCAAGACCATTCCTAAATAAGCATATTCTCTCTAAATAACTTCAAATATGAAACTACCACAGAAATATTTACATTTTCCTGCTGCCAGTTTAACAAGAAATATCGTAAGTATTTAAAAGAGTATCAAAACACTGTCTAAAATCTGATTTGAGATTATAAAGTAAAAACTAATAGTTGATTAATATCAATCATCATTTCCAACTTCACTGCACAAACATGTTGCTTCTATATTCATTCTTATAAAGGAACAAATATATCTCATAACATACTGGGCATGCTTCCATTGTAGCAGTTTTGTGGTTTAGGTATGACTGTACTCATCTGAAGGTGCTTGTTGAAAAATGTACCAAAAATATATGAAAAGAGAGATACCTTCTTTAGCAAAGGCATTCAATGCAAATGGAAAATTTATGTGTGCCCTGCCTATTTCTTCTTGGTCACCAGTTTTTAAGGGAAATCAATTTAAGTGTGTGAGCTTGTATATAGCATCTATTAGCTCTCAGTTGCTTCTTTACAATGAAGAACAGCTGCTGGTTTACTCAATGTCTTAATATGCTTCAGTTGGCACTGGGGATATTTATAGATATTGTGTTATGAAAATTGGGACCTAGTAAGAATTATGTTAAGTCTTACATTACCATTATTCCAGAATTAGAAGATTTGATAAAGATACTATTTTTCAAAGCTTAATGCAATTATTGCCCTACAATTTCCTAGACAAACCAGCCCCCATCATCCACACAACTAAAAAAAATAGCAAGAGAAATCTTTTTACCTTCTTATTTCCTCCTCCAGGAATATGGGTAATGTTATCTAATGACCCAATTTTTGATTGCACTTTATCTTTGAAATCCAGTTTCTCAGATTTCACCTCTACCAGTCCACCACCTAAGGAAAAATGAGCAGGATAAACAGATATCAAAAGGAACATATAATGATGACTTCTGAATAAAATACTTTTCTATGTGTATGTCTGTGCATGATTCTTTCCCTCAAGAAGGTGTTCTGCTTGTCTGCTTAAGCATCTGAATATATGAGTTCTGCCCCAATATCCAAATTCATTTATGGAAGTCTCACATGATTTACAAAGAAAATTTGGATCGCGAAATTTACATTTAGTACAGTAGTAGTTGTTGCAGTAATAACCTTGCTGCAACATGCATTCTAAATTCAAAATAATGAAATGTATTTTACTGGAAGGCACAAAGAAAGAACAAACAAATTAGAATGTATTGAATTTGTGCTTCAAATCAACAAACCCTTCTTAGTAACAGCTACAGCTTAGGTAAATAATTTTAAAATTAAATGTTACTAAACTTGCAGGACTTTCATATACAGTGCAGCACTTTTAATAATCTAAACTGATGAACTACACTTTTTCTACATGGCCCCTTTTCTCTAGCTTCCTGTTTTTTAGACCGCTATATAAATAAAAAATAAAAGGAGGCAGTTTACGTAAGACTCATAGAACTACTGGATAAGGTTTATTCCCAGAGCAGATTGCATTCCCTATTAAAAGTCTGGAAATTGATATTCTAAATTACAGCAGGGAAGTCTGGTGCATTTCAAGGAAGGAATACCAGATTTCATTCTGCAATACCACCACACCCAAAATGTTTCCCTTGAAAGGAAGACATTTGGAGTGATTCCTATTGAAACCACTTGGGTGAATTTGTTGTTCATTTAATTTTACAGTTAATTAAACATAGTTTTTTCTTATGTTCTGAAGTAATAAATTGATAGGAATTCTGTAAATAACAGCATCCAGTATTTTGTAGACACATAGTTAAGCAACAGCAGGAATAAACATATGGAAGAAGTAATATCTCTGATCTCATTTATCAATTGTAATTATTAATTGTTCTCTAAATACTTCTACATCTCTTGCAATTACCTTTATCTTTGTCAGATAATCTCAGTATTTTTCAAAGGCAAAATAAAAATAAAACTAACATTTACCCAAAGACAAACAATGTCTTACAAAGATACTTCAAAAATAAAATATATAGATATCACCTGGTTTGTGATGAATGTTATCCAGAGACCCACATTTGGACGTTACATGGCTAAGATCCACTGGCTTGTATACAATTTGTATCTATGAGAAGAAAATGAAAAAACAACAACTATACACTATGGGATTGGAATTTATTTTAAATTAGAAAAAATTACCCAAAATATGCTGGAAAAGTGAGACATAAAAAATACTGGAATTTTGTTTGGAAAAGAAATACAGTTGGAAGAATCATTTAATGAAGAAAGACTGAATAAAAGCTTTCTGCAAGAAACTGTGAAGCCAAAAGATGTGTTATCAAATTATCTCCCAAGCATGCACAGATTCATTTTGATTTCAACAAGATTCATTTAAAAATTTGTGGGAAAGTAAGAACCATCATAAAAGAAAGATATCCATAAAATAATTGATCCCATGTTTTCAAATAAATTATCTATTCTAAAAGTTAATTATCTTAGTTTTTAAAATTATCTATTCTAAAAGTTAATTATCTTTGTTTTTAGAATTAACTTATAGTTCTATTTTGCCTTTCACATTCATGCTGTTTCAGATTTTTTTTTATTTTTAATAGCATAGGAGTCCAAATATTTCAGTCATGTATATGCTGTATCCATATACTTAGAATATTTCACAGACAAAATCATACTTTAAAAATAATTGTTGTACTCATCTCTGAAGATCTCACTATTCTTGCAAAATTACCCCTTATGTGGCATACACACTGCATTTCCATAGCATGCAAAAACTATTATACCTCCAGAAGATGGAAATTTGAAACTGAGAAGACTTAGATTAAAGTAGAAAGTGGAGAGGAGAGAAGGAAAGAGAAGTATAATCAAATAAATTATATCACAGAGCATATCACAGAGAAATTATTTAAAAGCACAACAACAGAAACTGAGCTAAATACCTTTTTTGATGTAAAACTTAAGGTTTATGTCCACAAAACTGAAAGAACAGAAATAATCAATGTGCATTGAAAAGGCTGAGGGGGAGGGGAAGAATTAATTTTTTAAAGAATCTTTTTAAAACGCAACTGAAAAAGCATTTGGAACAATGTGGTATTATAATCACAGTAGAGTCAAGTTAGTGAGAAATAAGACATGCACAAAAGGCACAAATATAAACAAAAATACTTACTAGTAGTTATTAGGTTACAACAAATGACACTGCAGGAAGGCATACAACTGGAAAAAAGACATACAATATCGTCCCAAAGGGTGGGGACCAAATCCATCTTTGCTGTGCATTGTGCTCCAAAGCTGAGCAGGTACCAGGATACCGATTCCCTTATAACATTAGAAACTGAACAACCCATCATAGGAAGCAACCACAGTCCTGAGCAAATTGATGCTACGTTATGCTATAGCGGAACTCACTCAAGGCAATCGTGATTACAAGTTACAACTCTTCTTTGGCCTTTTTCTCCTAAAGGGGTGCATTGGGGATTTTTTTTTTTCTGGAATATTTTTCTCTGCAGCCCCAAGCTAGATCCAAACTATTTTCAAACTTTGTGTTTCTTCTGCCAGCTTCTCCCACCACCTTTGTTACCGTGCTAATCAATTTCCAGACATTTTATCACACTTATGGACAGATGGATAAACAATGTCTTGACCACTTTACATAACTTCTTTCCAATTTTTTTTAAATTAGAAAAAAACAGGTATTTATAATTTACACCAGTATAATTTTATCACTCTTTACCAATGATGAAATCATTCAGGGACAATGGCTTGAGTTAGACAGTCTACACCATCTAGACCAGCTAGACGAACATTTCAGAGTCTTATATTAATGGGATGTATTTGAACATATTCACCCATATGCAAAAAAACCAATGAGATCTGAATCAATTACCTGTTATTATAATCCTCTGACCTCACTTCAGAAGTATTCTTCATGTCAGATCTACGTAATATTACTCAAACAGAAGTCATGTGTTAAGAGCATAACTTTCCTCAAATCAGACAAAAGGTGTACCTTTGCTACTCACTTTTCACACAAGCATTATAAAAAACATTTAAGAAAATAACCAGGTCAATTTTATTTTTAAAGTTATCATTGAATAACTATAGCTTGCCAATTAAAAAAGGGGAAGTTTTTTTAAAAAAATCTCAAAATGGCATGTTTCCTTAGATCAAAAATGGGAAACTATGGCCCCCTTATTTCTTGTGGACTTCAACTCCCAGAATTCTGAGCCAGCCAATTTGGTCCTCTTTTTTTTTTAACCCCTACACTGTGCTGTGCTTCTTTCCTGCTCTGTTTTGTTTCAAAACCCAATCCGGTCACAACCATAATTGGTTCCAGAACTTCGATTGCAACCCGATTTGGTCATGACCGGAAGCAAGATTGTCTGCGCGTGCACCTACAAAAAAAAAATGGCGTGGAAGGGAAAATCAAAATGGAAACAGAATCAGTTGCAGCCGTGTTTGTTCGCCATCAAATTTTTTTAATCATGACCCAATTCAAAAATGTTGTGGATTTTTTGGTCGGAACCCAATCTGGTCACAGTCAGAAGCATTCGTGAGCAGAGGTTTCACTGTACAATTACATATGTAGCAATAGCAATAGAACTTAGACCTATATCCTGCTTCACAGTGCTTTTACAGCCCTCTGTAAACAGCTTATAGAGTCAGCATATTGTCTCCAACAATTTGGATCTTCTTTTTACCCACCTTGGAAGGATAGAAGGCTGAGTCAACTTTGAGCCTGATCAGATTTGATCTGCCAAATTGCAGGCAGCCAATAATCAGCAGAAGTAGCTTGCATTCTAACCACTGTGCCAGCACAACTCCTAAGATCATAAAAGGTGCTTTCTTCTATAAAATGTGATGCCTAGTACTGGTACCTCATCCTCTCAAGCCTCCCTCTAGCTATTCTACTCCCCAAGGAAGTTCTTCATCTCCCTGGCTATTATTTCTCCCAAAATGGACTGTCTTCCTCATCCAAATCAATGCCATTCTCTCCTCTTCTCTGTTGAAAGGTTACAAATCACCAAAAAGGACACAGCAAGGATAGAAAATACATATATCAAATGTGGGTGTGTGATGCACATTGAGACAAAGAGGAATAAAGAAGGAAGAGGGCAAGGAAGAACTGAAAACAGATTCATAATCATTGTCTGTGAGCTTCGCATTGTCCACAAGTTCTATGTCAGGAATTTAGAAATTAACCTCCTTCAAAACTTCATGAAATTTGATTTAAGAGACATGCTTAGAGAGATCTAATGAAAAATGTTTTCATTATTCACACACTTTTAACATGGTATGCTACAGAATTGTTGCTGTGAGAATGACAGTACTGTCACAATTTAATTCCCCTTGCAGACTCTAAAAATCAAAACAGTTTTCACTAAATTTCTAGACATTGTAGGGAATGCTACATATAATGGAAAAGAAGAGTATCTTTTTAGAAGCAATCTTTCAGAATGATATTTATAGTACTTAGTGGCTTTTGTTACCAAAGGCAGCATTGTTTCAGTTATTTTTATAATATAATCAACTGACTACGTACTATTACATTTATAGCAGAAGTAGCCTTTATAGTTGTAAAGTGAATTAAAGATGAGGAAAAATAAAAATGTTAAAAACCATATCCATAAATAATGGTTGTAACCGTACATGTGGAGTTGCCAATAATGGGAGAAAGGTCACAAAATTAGTTTGAGAAAATAGAACACTATGAGAGAAATAGTGGGTGAGGATGAATTGGAGCTGTGTCTGGCACACAAATGAGGCAGACATCACTATGCTAGAGTAAACAAGATTAGTAGATGGGACCTATAAAAAAGGTGCTTTGTTCATTGTTACTTTATGTAGCCTACTTTTACAGCATTCATGAACTACTTAATCTTAACCAAAATCCCTCTTAGAAAGTGTACACTTTTGTTTATATACTTTTCAAACTCTGATTTAGAGAAATACATACATCAAAAGCTTAACACTAATCAGAGGATACAGAGCTGCCTTTTTGAATTTTTGTAATGACTATCTTTTAAATGCCAACTATTAAGATCATTTTCTCCACTGCACACAAATGTCACAATTCTGTTACTTGATAAATAGTGAAACAGAGAACATTGCACAAGTCCAACATCATGCAAACAGTGTTCTAGGAAAGATAAACTATCAAACAAACTAATAATGCAAACTCTGCAAGTTTAATTAGTAAATTGGTTTTTTTTTTAGAATACATGCTATTTAATGTGTATTTCGAAGGCCATGAGCTTTCAGTTGGAAGATTAAATTTAGAATCCCAGAGTAACTCAAGATCACTGCATTTTGTAATAATAATAATAATAATCCTGGCATTCTTAAGGTGCTTCTAGACAAAGCTTATTGCAACAAATAAAAATACATTTATCAACTAATGTCTTGAGAATTGAAAAACACGGGGAGAGGGGGCTTTGTGAGAGAAAAATGGTGGGAACATTAAGAAAGCTACACATATAAATTCATATCTGAATCCCCATAAATTCTATCAATGGCAATAACCCCATTAATTCCCTAATCTGGAAGCACCCTTGTTTGCAGAAGAAGTGAAGAAATACACAGTTGTTAGCATCTGGTGAAGACTCAAAATGCAATATTGGATAATTCTTTCTGAATTAGCCAATAAGATTCATATGCCATCCCTGTATTCATTTCTTATGAAGATAAATTAAGAAATGAATCAAGCATATTTAGAAATGAAAAATATTATTATCATGGTCCAGAAAAATCCTGACATTTGGTAAAGAATGGTTTTTTAGACAGATAGAAAGTACATTTTTCTCTCTACTACTCCACTAAAAAGTCTCTAGAAATTTGGTACTTGGTATAGCTAAATAAGGGATATTATGGGAAGAGATAAGAGGAATTAATTGGCTCGCCTGAGCCCATAACAAGTTATGTTGCCCCAGAGAACAAGAATGTCTACACTGAAAACACCACACTTCAAGGTGAGGTCAATATGCCACATATCCAACTTGGATCTATTTATCTACCAATGATTCATAGAATCAATAGACTGGATCTTTCCACATGCTTTAAAGATCACTAATTATAGAAACAAAACAAACATGTAAAAGAAAACCCGTAGATGATAATTTGCTTAATTGCCAAATTTTCACATTCTGGGCTAGGGAACATGCTTATGCTTTAAAAAAAGAAAAAAATATTTCAGATGCAGAACATCTGATTTACCATAAGTATGTGTAATGTTTTCATGAGGCTTTAGAAATAGCACATATCGTTCATCGAATTTCTAGATTTCTATCTTGTATTAACATCTTCCTCTTTCCCTAAGTGAACTGGACAACATATTTGTCAGAAGCGTGAAAGCCATGCAATTAAAAATAACCTTACAGTATTATTTTGAAAACTAGCCAATTAATCCTGTGTACATTGCTACACAAGATTCTGCTGGAGGTTTATGGAGCCATATCTTTCCTAGTAGGAGGTTAATTTATATATGTTATATTTAAGTGTGTTACCAATGGCTGGCTGGCTGAGCAAGCAGCATTGGTATTTTAGGATTAATGCAGAATTCATGCCACTAATAATAAGTTATTTTATTATAGTGCATTGAATGGTGTGAAGGTACTCACACTGCCTCCTCCTGGGATATGTTTGATATTATCCTTTGATCCACACCTGGATTGGACATGGCTAAAGTTCAGCTTCTTATTAACCACCTGCACCTTTGATAGTCAGAAAAAGAACATAAGTGACACCTACTGCCAGTCAATGACACAGTGCAAAGGGTTTGCCTACATATAGCAGTAAACTTAGAAGAAAGAAAAAACAGAAAATGTTTCTGAGGCATTTTTCAGCAACTTAGTTTAACAAATGAAGCCACATATTTCAGCTCTGCAGAAGTGAATATCTGGAAAGCAAGCTTTAAATCAACACTTAAAAAAAGGAAAAAAACATCATACAATTCAAGCTATTCCACTTGTACTGGAGTGCACTGGTCCTATATAAACTACAACAAACTATTTGTATAAGTTGAAGAGTTACATATTTCATCAGTACTATGCCAAATTTAGTGCAACTTTTAATATCAATATGGGGCTCTGTTTCCCCCACAAGCAAACACCTGAATATCCCACAACTCACTGGATATATCTTTGATCAGCACAATGAAAAATATTGTAACATATTGATGAAAGTGAAAAGAACAATATGAATCAGACTTCTCTTGGTGTTTTTAGTTTGTGCATTCTTGCTTATTGGACTTGAAAAAATATTCAGAGCTGGTATATGATTTGCAATTTTAGCATGACAGATGTAGTTGGATAAGTATAGCCACCATATGAAGATGGCTTGTGTCTGCAGGATGAAAGCTGAAATCAAAGTTTTTATCAGATTGAAGAATAGCATCCTGAAAAAGTCATCGCTGGAACCTGCCATTTTGGATATCCCCCAACTAGTTGGGGGGAAATTTTGAAGAATCCTTGGAGTATCTATTACAGAGAATTCTGGATTAAACAAAGAATTTTGATCCATTTTTATCTTTTCAAATTTCAGATATTGGTCACTCTGGTAGATGACCATTGTCAAGATGAAAATGTGGGAATTGAACCCACTACATCTCTCTTCAGGGACAGTCACTTTAGCCAATCTACACTAGTGCTGCAGTATCTGCCCATTTGTTTCTTGATCAAACTGCTGTTAATTAAGTTCTACATGGTTTAAGTCAAGGTGATTTTTGGGACCATTTGCTCCCAGTGACATTAAAAAGGAATGCTCCCATTTCTTCTCTTACATTTGGGCTATGAGAAATAGTCATGAAATAGCATTCTTTTCTTGCAATAGCTGCCCTATTTTGTGGAATATTTGCCATCCAAGGATCAACTGGCCCAATCACACCGTACCTTTAAGAAGACAATGGGATCATATTTTTTTTAATTGCACATATATTATGTATAAGCTAACTTGGGTTTTTTAAATTACTCGTGAGTTTTTTGAATTTGTGAGAAAGGGAATGAAACAAAAGGAAGCAGACAAAGCACTTTCAGAGTGGGAACTGAGTTGTCACTCTTTCTCTGAAAGTGGTTGCGCATCCTGCTGGTACTCATGCCATGGTTTCCTTAGCATGATACAATTATTCAAATATCAAGTCAGCAAAGGTGTTTTTTCAAGAGGCAAATGTACTTTCTGATTTTTCTTTGAAGTCATTTTGCTTCTCATTCAAGAAGCTTCTTCAGCTCTGACTGGTTGGTGGGAAATGGAAGGATTTATACTCCTTATAGACAGCTAGTCATTTGCATTCTTTTTATGAGTTGTTAAGGCCACCTGGATATTTATCTGTGTCATCAGGATCACCTGAGTAGTGCAAATAGGTGTGGAGCTTTCTTGGAATTGCTGAAAGGACTGTGTTGCAAACTGGAGGTAGATGATGTTGTATCTTACCTGCTCTATTGAGAGAAAGCTGTTCAATTTTGACATAGATGGTCTCTTTGACCCCTCTTTCAAACCAGCAGTCCTCTCTGTCCAAAATGTGAACTTTACTGTCTTCAAAAAGAGTGACCCTTGTCTTTTAAATGCAGATAAGAGTGCTGAATCTAGTCGTGATGGGTTGATTCTCCTATACTGTACCATGCGTTTATGAAGTAGTTGTTTTGTTTCACCAATGCAAAGATCTTCACAAGGCTCAATGAACTGCACTGCATAACCACATTGCTCAGTTTGTGTCTTATGTTGTGTTGGCTGAAGTTCCTCTTGAGCTTTTCTGATATCCTGCAATGTATGGAATGACATGTTGCTTCGTTTATTGTTCTCTTCATTGTCTGTTAGGGAGGAGTCCCTGTATTGCCTTTTTTGAGATTTGATGAAGGTCCACTTGGAATAGCGACACATTCTGAGGGCTTCCTTGATGTGTTTTAGTTCTTTTTCTTTCCCAACTTTGCTGGTTGACAGGCCTTCAGCTCAGGGGAGTAAGATTCTGATAACTCCCATTTTGTGCTTCAGCATAATAGACAATGAAAAGGACATGTGGCTCCTCCCTAACACACAATGAAAAGGACAATAAATGAAGTAACATTGCCATTCCATATGTTGAAAGAATATTGGAAGAACTCATGAGGAACTTCAGCCAACACAACATACATGCACACTTCAAACTCAAAAATACACTAAGGCAGAAGCTTGTCCATCCCAAGGATAAAACACTCAAACACAAACTGAGCAACATGGTGTAGGCAGTACAATGCAGTGAGCCATGTGGAAATCTGTATCCAGTGATTTGAAAGAGGGGTCAAAGAGGCCATCTATCTCAAAATTGAGCAGTTTTCTCTCAACAGAGGAGGAGGAATATGACATCATCTATTTCCAATTTACCACACAGTCCTTTCAATAGTTCCAAGAAGACTCCACACCCATTTGCATTACTCAGGTGATCTTAACAATACAGCTAAAATCTCCAAATGGCCTTAACAACTTGCTAAGAGAATGCAAATAACCACTGTTTGCAAGGATTATACATCCTTCCATTCCCCACCATCCCAGTCAGAGCTGAAGAAGCTTCTTGGATGAGAAATGAAATGTCTACAAAGAAAAACCAGAAAGTCCAGTTGCCTCTTTAAAAAGCACCCTTGGGACAACTATGACCTGGATGACTGAGAATCTCCATAGACACTTATCAAGTCATCACCTACCATGGGGACCAAGTAATCAACATTGGTCTTCTTTTTTAAATAACACTAAAAAAGCATTGAGAAAATTACATACTAATACTACTTCTGTCAACACGTTTTCCTCTTTTCTCTCAATTGTCTGAAACAGTATGGAGAAGGAATAGAGGGTAAGCTGTGTGAATCTACAAATTACCATCCAAAGAGCCACAATTATTGTAAGCTCAATTTGCCCAACTTACTTTGGGCATTTCACTAGTAGAGATACATGTGGCAATATGCTTATCTGCAGAGAATAGATCTCTTAAGACAGAACAAAAGCTAAGTATTGCCAAGCAGCATCAACCACTATCCAAATAATCCAATGCAGTACTATGCAACAATGAATGGTTTTGACTGTAGCCTATTCTGCAAAAGTCAGGAAAAGAACGGGAGAGACACCTAAAGAAATTACTATAAAACAATGACAAGCTTTTATTGCAGATTGGTTAAACTATAAAAAATGTTGAGAAAAGACTAGTGAGCCATGCCTAGAAGTAAAAAGTGAATCAAAAAATTATAATCTGAATTTAATAAGGTGGAAAAATTACAAACTATAGTAATAACATTATCTGAGATAGAAAAGCCAAGTCAGGATAGAGGGACTTTAAGATTCTTTAATGCTCTGATGAAAAATGTTGGAAAAAATAAACTGGGACATAAGAAAAAAGAATCGAAGTCTGGACACAGATCTGGCTCACATTAGGGCCCATTTGAAAAATAGCTGCACACAGACATGACTACACTGTGAGATAAGGTGATTTAAGTTGCAAATGGATTAGCAGGATTCTGAGAACCTTATCAAATGGACTGCTACAAAGAAGAAGGGATGAGATATCAGCTGCAAGCTTTTAGAATCTGGTCTAGCAGCATGGAGAAACATATATCTCTTTTCCCATTCAATTAAAATTCAGAATCAATTGGTTCAGGCTTGAAATACAAAGAGCTTTCCATATTGAGAGAGAACAGAGAGTATAAATCAAATAAACAAATAGAGTAAGCTTGAAGAAAATAATATTTACTATGTGGTCTTCTGTGAAGTAGGCTAATAAGACTGGAATTTCAGTCTGTTACAGTCAGCTTCCCCACTGATGTAGCAATGGTGAATGCAGAAAAAGAAAGAGTGATGTAAACTGGCCTAAGATGTCTTTCATAGGAATGAAGAAGACCTGATAGAAAGATCAGATGTACATGACGTGAGTTCAGGAAACAATGTTGTAAAACTGGAATTATCAATAAGGTAAAATGGAGTATTTGCAGGAGAAGAACTTCTGTTCTGTTTACACTCTTTCCATTTCTTCCTTTTTACTGTTGAAAGCCATCTAGAATAGCCCCACAATGGGATAGGCAACAAATAAATTTAACAAATAAACAGGTGCAAGCAATAAATCTTAACTGGAACTTAGCATGTGGTGCTGATTCTTCATACCTGACATTAATCTGGTCAATTAATGGTCAGCATTAAAATGGCTCTTGGTAAGAGTCAACAGTAGGTGGCGGGCTGAATTTGGATTGCTTATGGTAATCTAACAACTCCAAACTGATTTCTCTCTTGACTCCAAACCCATGCTCTGCCTTTTCTTCTCCTACAGTACTATGTGATCAAATCATATACAATTCAGGGTACTTAATGTTTGCCCATTAAAAAAAAATCTTATGATGCCATTCTGTCTTTATGGAATAGGAGCTGCTTGGACTGAATGTAGACAGGCTCAATGACCTAGAGTTAAAGAGATGCTTAGAAAAAAATAACAAAATTGCGCATGACTGAATTATCAGGAAGCATTCAACTGGAAACTAACTTTAAATGAGGCAAAAAAGCATAATAACATGTCTTTAATAAAGTTGGCATAAAAGTGATTTTAATTTTTCATGATTATTATATGATTGCATTTATACCACATCAAAAAAAAAAGAAAACGTTAAAAAATAGTAATAATTAAATTGTGTCAACTAGAAAAATTCAAACGGCATCTTAAATTTAAAACTATTTTTCAACATGCATGTATATGCTTTAATTCAAGTCCTGTTGTAGGAATATTTTAATTCTTTAAAATAGAAAGTACAAAATAAAAGAATTTAACATAATGCTTATCAGAAAGATAATAATCATTACCAAAGTATAGATGTATGAGAAATGGTTTGCCAATCCAGTATATCATTGCACTAATTACAATAAATGCATTTTTTAAACAAAAGTAATAGAAAAGTAATCTGAACAAGTATAACTATACTGTTATCACATCCTTCTTAACACAGTCATAGCTGGAAAAAAATATTTTTTTTTGTTTTAAGAAAGCTGTTTAAGTGTAGATAAACGCTGCATGAGTAAATACTTGCAGATGTTCCAAAATCTGAAACCCCACTAAATGCATGATTGTTTCTCCACCTGATGGAAATAAATGGGAAATGCATGAGAGTTGTTGACATGCTATTGTAAATAGATAGGTACTATGTATCCATTAAGAATGAAGTACTAAAATTGTCTACACTTAATAAAAATCCAGGGAGCAGCAGTAACTGAACATAAGATGATTGAAAACACCACTAGAGGCACCAAAACAGCAGCCTATCCTATCAGCATATGAATGAAGCTATTTATATTTAATGTACTGCCCTCTAGTCATTAAAAATGCTGGTATTTGAAACTCTGGTCAGTAAAGTGGCTTAGAAAACTTGGACAGTAATTCTCCCACAGACTAATGTTAACAACAACAACAAATCATTAAAAAGGGAATTTTGCTACCTTTAAATTCTAAATAATTTGTTGCCTTGCCTTGATTGCCTGGTTTTTTTTTAAAAAAACAGCACTCACTTTTAACATAATGGCATGATGATGAACATCTCAAAATAGATATTAATGAGCCTGATTGTTAGAATAAAAAAAAAAGTTTAACTGTTCCTGCAAGCAACATCATCAAAATGTAACACTAGATCCTGAGAATGATTCAGAGGGCAGGAATATAATACACCTGAAATCAAGTATTATTTGTTCTTCTTAATATTCTAGCAATATTAAGATATTATTAAGATATTATAAATATTAAGATATTAAGATCTTCATATACAAAAGTACTCTCCTATCAGGTTTCTTTAGTAGAACACACCTTTTACTCTGACCAAGATGAGAAGTCTGTTCCATTCAAAATCCTGCTGAATTTTAATTATCAACAATCTCAGCCAAAAGAGTCAAATTGAGACTGAATTACTTCAGTATAATTTTGAGAGAAGCGGGATCTTCACATGAGATGTATATAGTGCTGTTTTGTTACTGCTGTGGATTAGTGCTTCCATACGTAGTTTTAAAGACCTGCTTTCTAATCAGAACTTCACAACCTTGTACATACTCAGTTCCCATTTATTTTCTAATTTGGAAGGAATTCTTAGCATGTTTAATTGTAATGAACACATATAATTTCAGTAATGTCAATATTACCTAATCAATAATCTCACATATTCTGCCAGGTGAAGGTAGCTCATAAAGCTGAGAGTTTTATGTATACACACACACACATACACACACACGCTAGATTTACCTTTCCACCTCCAGGTTGATGCTTTAAGTTGTCAGTGGAACCAATTTTGGACTTGATATTCTTCAGGTCTGGCATGGGGACCGGAGCTGTCTGCAGGCGGCTCTTGGCAGAAGAAGGGGATTTTGGTGGTGTACGAACCACTGCAACCTTCTTGGGCTCCCTGTTTGGTGGAGTTGGCAAGGATGGTGTGCGAGAGCGACTACCAGGGGTTCCTGGAGATCCAGGACTGCTGTATCCACTTCTCTCTCCAGACTTGGTTGGTTCACCTAAAGTTTAAGATTGAATGAGTTTTAGTTGCTGATTCTAAATTTTATTTCCTATTATTCAGTAAGCATGAAATATCCACATAACATCAAGAAGATAATGTTGTATTGTTCTATTAAGCTATTTTGCACCCATAAAAATTGTCATTGCAAAATATAGTCCACATCCAACAATATAAACAAGGTTCTTTTGAGTGATAATTTCATTAAGTCTTTGTGTCATTGCAAATGCACAACTCTGTTATAGTTGCATTTGTAATTAACAAAATTGTGGGGTCTTCAGTGCTCTCCCAAATGGGTTGATTTCTTGCAGATGTTTTATTATCAAACTAGCTGTTAACCTGCCCTTACCCAGGTATTTATTTATCCCAATCCTGTATTAAACAGAAAGATTCTGTAGTCAGGACTCTCACTGTTGTACTGTTTCTTGCACAGCATCAAAATTCTTCTATTCCTCCACAAGAGGGAGTCCCCTTATGGAGTACTGTGAAACCGTTACCATGGCAAGTCCACTGTGCTGTACAGTAGAAGCCATTTTAAGGCGCACACACACCCCCTGAGGGATGTTAGGGGTGTCTTACTGCCATAGTATTTGTTTCCAAAGGGTAAGTCATCTGTATACCAAGTTTGGTTGAAATTGCTCAAGGCTTTTCAGAGTTATGCTAGAACATACACACACACATAAATAGATAGGTAGGTAGGTATAGATAGAGATAGGAATAGAATATAGAAGAAGATAGATTAGGTAACATCATCACTGCTAGTTGATTGTCATGCATTTTCGGTAAATGCGGTATATGTGAAATTAAACTAGATTCAAATATTTCCAATATCTATTTATTGATTTGTTTGTTTGTTTATTTATTTATTTTGCCACCTATTTGCCCATGACAGCTCAAAGCAGCTTACAGAATGTAAAAACATATTTAAAAAAAAACAATAAAAACTAACAAAAAGAATCAAATAAATAAGGTACTATAGAACAAAATCTGAAAAAAAAATCATCCCCAACTCCCATCCACACCCAACCCAACGACAGCAGACCACACGAGCCATTTAATGTGCTCCATCCCACTCTGGCTTCTCCAGGCCCACTGGCAGAACCAGGTCTTCAGTGCCTTCTGGAAGAGTATTAGAGAGGCCATTCTAATCTCTGGGGGAATGATATTCCAGAGAGAGAGAGACAGCCACCACGGAGAAGGGCCTTCTTCTGAGTCCCATCAGGTGTATCTCCCTCAGGGATGGGACCCGCAATATATGGAAGTAATAATGATACTAAATAGAGATTACTGTCTTTTTCAATGCTTGCAAAGTCCAAATGACAAAATAAAATGCAGATGGCCCAAACTTCTGGAGTAAGCTTCTCCCAAATTCAGATTGGCTCTAATCTTCAGATTTACAGTGAAGATGGCCAACTGACCTATGCCCTGGGAGGGCTCTCTGGGGCTCCTTGAAAGAGTTTTCTCTGGACTATCACTTTTTCAACTTGCTAACAGAAGTAACCAGCATTCTTTAGTTTATATGATTCTCCTGGATTAGAGAACGTCCTAGAATCATCCCACAACATCCTCCACACAGCAACAGTCTGCAAGTAGCTTCAGCAGCTTTGCTTCTGAGTGAGCTGTTCAGCTGGGGGGGTGGGGCTGCAATTACTTTGTTGAAAAAAGCAGCCATTTTGAAAGTTATTTTTCAAACAGACAATAAACCGTGTCTTTCATTTCTTAATTATTTTTAGGTATTATCTTTATTGACTTAAAAGAGGCTCTCTTCAGCCATAGCCTGTTACTCCTTTCCTTTTTGAAGATCTACACCATTTTGGAGACTTCTTTATTGTTAAACAATAAGAGAGTTGCTAATAGCAAGCTAAAATAAGGAAACATGGACTATTTTTGTTTTAACTTTGATGGAGAAACAAAAGAGTGGAAAGCTGTGATTTTATTTTAGTATTTTTAAGTAAATTATAACTTCGTTTGCTTTGTTGTGGGTACCTAAAACTTTCCAATGTTCATGAACTCTGGCCAGCAATTCTTAAATGAGTTACGAAAAATTTATTCTTTGGCCACAAGAGGGAACATGGATTTGAGCAAATTGTTTGATATTGTTTGAAAAATTCTTAAATAAAACTCTTCATTTTATAGATCAATTATGTTCTAAGGATGTTATAAAAACTACTCAAACTACTTCAGAGATGCAATTATATGTAGAAAGTTATCAAACAAGATTGAGGCAATTCACAAGTAGCTGAAAATGCAAAGGACTCAATCAACTGCAACTCTGGAATATAAATCTGACCCCAATCTTGATGATGATGATGGTGGTGGTGATGGTGATGATGATGTTTTAAATATAAACTTTCCAGCACAATTGAAAAAAAGTTCCAAGAATATCTGAAAGTTTCAAGTGATGAGTTTGGGATATTTTCTTCATGGATACTAACAAACTTGAGAATTTCTTGAGAAAAAGATAAGTATAAAAAGATAATAACTTGATTGACATTCCAGAAAAGAAAATATTTTATTTTATGAAGATAAGCTGGAAGGAGCAATTTAAATTTAATTAGTTAATTTGAGTTAGGATGGATTTTACCAGATATGTATGTAGTTGAAAGAAAAATTTAATGTAAATAATCCAAAATATTACAATGAATTTTGCTAATATAATGATGATAGTCTATAAAGATTAATATGTACAAATAGAAATATAATATTTTCCACAGCAAAGAAAACAAAGTATAGATGGTTAAATTGATTTTTATCCAAAGAAAAGAATATATTTAATTTTGTTTTTATTTGGAAACCACTTCTGAATTTTGTGCTTACAATAGAAAGATAAAACTTTTGTTTTGTTGATTAAATATGTTTGTTGTTACAGAAATGGCTAGCATATATTATTGTATAAAAGTAAAAAGTTGAAGTCATAATGTTATTTATCTTCTACTGTGCTAGTCAGATGTCAACATCCTTTTTTCATTTATCTCTCCCACTCTGCCCTCCCTAGTTTTTCATTATTTTTATTTTCCTTTGTATTTTATATTCTGATAAACTAATAAAATTTTTGAGCCCAAATAATTCAGTCATCTTCATAAGATTGTTAAATTTTTGCTGTTCCAAGAAGCCCTTGGAGATTAACATTTGCATTTTATCTGCAATCTGTTTAGCAGTAGCATACTCTAATTTTACATTATTTGTAATAAATGATATCTTGATATTATTTTTATGACATAGATTACAAATTTCCTGCAGATTATCAACTGAATATAAAGAAACAGCAGAATATAAATGAATAAACTTAATTGTTAATTGCATCCTCTTATTTATCTATTATTATTTATCTATAATCTGGAAGTGGAACCAGATTAGTACAGCAAATATTGGCTTTATAAATATCCAGAAAATACTACATTTCACTGATTCAATGTAGCATTCATGCTACCCCTATTGTTATAAATTATACCATATTGTGATAAATTATACCATATTGATTCAAGAAATACACTGTATTTTTTATTTTACTCGGAATGGCTTCATTATGCTGCTTTCACCTGAGTTGTTCAATAATATGGATTCTGAAGTTTTGGTTATGATAGATTGTGTTAACTGGGTCAGTCCCAGAGGTGGTATTCAGCAGGTTCTGACCAGTTCTGGAGAACCAGTAGTGGAAATGTTGAGTAGTTTGGAGAACTGGCAAATACCATCTCTGACTGGAGATTTTACAGTATCCTTCCTCTGCCACGCCCACCAAGCCACATCCACAGAATGGTAGTAAAAAATTTTGAATCCCACCACTGGCAGTCCTATGTGTAATATTGTGTTTCCCCAGAAATAAGACCCAATCTTATTTTCTTTTGCGCCCCAAAGTAAGCACTTGAGCTTATTTTTAGGGAAGTCTTATTTTTTTTATCACAAAACCCAGCCATGAGCGCACAAGAGGCAGCAATCGCACAGAGGATGACTGTGGCAGGAGGCAGGTGCCCAAAGGGCATAGACCTGCATGCCTCAAATCAGCTTCAGGCTGCCGTGGAGAGTATGGCTGGTGCCGCCTCCATGAGGTGGAGTGTGTGTGTGTGTGTGAGAGAGAGAGAGAGAGAGAGAAAGTGGGGGAAGGCAGAGGAGCCGCCAGACCTGATATAAATCTCCAAGGTTGGATCAGGTCTCTCTCTCTCTCACACACACACACACACAAACAGACACACTTACACATGCACATGTATATACAGAGGTTGGATTGGATTGCTCTCTCACTCAGTCACTCTCACTGCAGCAGTAGTGGGGTGCATCAATGCCTGGTTGGTGGGGCACTTTTCACTTGGCCACTTTCCCTCTTTCTTCTCCCTGCTGCTCCTCTTCCTTCAGCCCTTTTCATCTGTCCATTGCAGCGCAGCACCTGGGATTTACTTTAACAGCAGCAGGGCTTGGGGGATAGTCAATTCCCATTTGTGATGCAACAGAGAGGGCAGAAGGCAATCCTACCAGACCAGTCTGCCTCATTTCATCCTCCACCCACCCCATCCCGGCTTATTTTGTCTTCACCTCCCCACCAACCCTAGCCTAGCTTGATTTTTACAGCTGCGTCATGCCCTACCTCATACAACTAGATGGTGGGCAGGGCTTAACGAGGTCTTACTTTTGGGGGGGGAGTTATTTTAAGTGCAGAGATGAAAATCAGGCTAGGGTTTGTTTTCAGGATAGGCCATAATTTCAGGGAAACATAGAATACCCAGATATCACATTTGCTCACTTCTACTGAGCCAAACATTTAAACATTTAATACTTAACAAAAAAAATTAAGAAAGATGAAGAGATGTGTGCATATGTTATGTATATGTATTTTATTACAGAAGGCAAATCATCTTTTTTTCCTTCACAGGCTCAATAAAAACTCTCTTAAAATAGAAAAAAATGTTTTGTAACTATTCTTCAGTTCACCATGTACATTAGACACTCATCACTGTTATTTGAAATCCAGTTACCAGGGGACTAACTGCAGCTTATTATATGAAGTATGCATATTGACATCAATTTAGTTTGTAAAAACTGAAAATGGAATCCAGATTAAGCCAGGGTACCTTATGGCCTGTCTCTTTCTATATGCATCCATCCACACACTCAGATGAACATCCAACAGTATGCTCTTTTCCTGTTATTTGCACTGGGCAGATGACCCTGGGGCTCCATCTGTACTCCTTTTCTAAGTGTGATGAAAATGTTCCCTATTTTAATTGGAGGGAAATGCCAGCTGAACTAGTATTCGCCAATGATGTTATATCAGCCAACTTAATTTATATATTTTAAAAATATTATCTTGCCCATGTGTCTATACTTCTACAAAATATATTTACACTGTTCACATTGATTCCTCTTGTCGTTCCAACTGAAAGGTTAAACACACTCCATAATAATGTCTTATACACCAACTGTAATACTAGTATCAATATTCAGAATCAACATAACTTTTAGATCAATGCCTGAAAAGTACCTTAGGATTCTTTAGGAATAAAGAAGGAATTTTATTCCTTTATATATTTATATAAAGAATATATATATATGTATATGTATATGTATGTGTATATATATATATATATATTTATATAAAGAATATATATATATTTATATAAAGAATATATATATATTTATATAAAGAATATATATATATTTATATAAAGAATATATATATATATATATTTACCTCTCTCAGATTTTGCTGCTGTGCTAGGGGGCCTTCTCTGCTCCTTCTTAGCAGCTGAAAGAACAAAAATATTCCTTCACTGAACCATGACTTTTAGTGTCTTTTCAGATCCTAACAATACATTAGAATAATTACTACAAATTACTGGAATAATTCTCAGCACTGAAATAAATGAAAATAATAAAGTGATTGCCAAACATTACGGAAGTCACTAAAATCTGTAGATTGCATTATATTGAGAGAAATCTTATGATTACTGAGCTTCGTTACCTATTAGGGATGTGCAACATTTCAGTTTCAAGGGCAAAATGATGCATTGGTGCACATAAGGGCACTAATGTAGAACCTGTCCTCATCTCCCTAAAGCAGCTATATCTTTTTTCAGGATTTCTCTCAAAAATTTTTTGACAAATTTTCTGATTGTAGAAATAAAAGGATACATATGATTCTATAGAGATATTATCTAGCATTTCTGATCATGCAACAATTTGTTTTTTCCTTCTTAAATGGGAAAGCACAAATCTACTACAAATAGACCTTAACATTCAGTGTCTGAGACCGCAAAATGTAAGTTTGGTTTAGAAACATCTTACTTGTCATGATATAAATATATAAAGAAACCGTTGTCATTAAAGTGGTTTCCATGTGACAATTCGATCAAAGACTTATGGAATTTTTTCCCCATAATTATTACCTGTATTTACTGTTTGAGAGTGATTTCTTTCCTTGCTGTGAACAAATGCTGTTAGGCTTTAAGCAAGGGCTAATTTCTACACTTCACTATTTGGTAGGTTGGTTGGAAGGAATATAGGTCAGTTCTGATTATTCCTTCAGTGGGTGCAGTCAGGTTGAGTGCAGGATGTAAGAAACCTCCGAATGTTGGGTGAGGGGAATGACACAGGCCATGAGGAAGTCCCTTATAATATTGATTCAACTGTGGTACCTTTAACCCTTTCCAGAATAACCTCCCATTTTTAAGGTCTTTTCAACACCATATTCTCAGTCACATGAATTGCTAAGGATGTCCTGAAGAATGTATATTTTCCTGAGAAACCACCGTAAAGTTAATTTTATTTATTTACATATTAAAATGATTCCAATAAGCCAAAGAGTCTGTGTTTTTCTTTTTTCTCTATGTGTAACAAAACGAACACATAAATTTCTTCTCTTACTGAGGCTTGGTGGTGTTTTAGGAACAGTGGGAGTTTTGGAAGGGATTCGAGATGCACTGGCTGGGCTCTTCTGATTCTGTGCCGCAGCAGAGCGTGGAGTTGCTATCTTCGATGCACTTTTCATATCTGGACCCTGAAGATACATTAAGAAAGGGAAGGGTTACTATACTGCTAGTGAAGTTTAGAAAAAGAATAAAAAATTGCTAAAATGCTTCCTATC
Source organism: Laticauda laticaudata (assembly GCA_004320025.1). Classification (NCBI taxonomy): domain Eukaryota; kingdom Metazoa; phylum Chordata; class Lepidosauria; order Squamata; family Elapidae; genus Laticauda; species Laticauda laticaudata. The sequence goes on from BHFT01054430.1 coordinate 44,192, forward strand.
TTTAGGAATTTCAATCCAGGTTCTCCTAAATAAATAAAATTGCATTTAAATCTAATGTTGTAGGTACTTACTATGATACTTCATTTGTATTTTATGCTTTTTGAGTACAATATTTTCTTCTTTAATTAAGAATAATCCTGTGAGAGAAATCACTAATTGTTCTTATAGTGAATCAAATGTACCTAAATCAAATCAATTGGATGAGGTCTAACAGGCTGCACTGTATCCATTCAGGAACTAATTCTCTACATTAATTCCATGGGCTTTTTTTTCCTCCTGCATCACTGAAATCTGAACCCTAAAAACAGATGTTAATGTAACTATTGGCTCTCCATAGTTGAGGGTGACATTATTTTCTCTACTTTTGAAAAACCTCAGCAACATCAAATTAAATTTTATAAAAAAAACAAAGAAGCTAGTTACAAAAAGATCTACCAGCCTTTTTTCATTTTCCATCCTTATTGGTAAGCTTGGCAACTGAAAATTTGCTCCAATAGCAAATTCCCACTGAAGAGCATAACTGGCAGTTACTAAACAGCATCCTTGGCTTCAAATGAATTAAAGGCATTATTTAACTATGTCAAGAAAGTATTTTTAAATTAAGTTACGAAGAGTCCATGATCAGTGATAGCCTAGTCACTCAAATGGCAGAGAATTTGCATTAGCAAGAGATTACTAAATGAGTAACCATAATGTGGTATAATCTACCACAATCTAATTATAACCATAATCTAGAGTGAAAAATAATCTCCACTAAATTACACTGAATTTAAGTGTATAAACCAAGTGGCCAAATTCAAATAGGAATGAAATAATGTTCCCTCCCTTCTCCCCTGCTTTTCTTTTTAAGTAATTCCTTACCTTGCTGTTTTTTCCTTTTATTCCTGTACTGGTTGATCGGGATGCGATAGAAGAGATGCATTTAGGGGTAGATGATGAGGACTTGGAAGGATTGGAGGGTTTTTTCAAAGGGATAGAACTAATAGAGGAATTGCATTTGGGGGTAATGGACGATCTACCTTGTGGGATTTTGACAGAGGAAGGTATAGATGTCTTTAAAACAAATAAAATTAAACCAAGGGTTAGCATGGAAAAGAGCAAAAAAAGCAATAAACTTAAAAAAAAGTTGGTTAAAGTAAAATAAGAATGACTGCTAAAGTAATCATGCTGGAATCAAAGTAAGTGTTAAATGAAACTATTATTTTCCCCTGTCTGCAAAAATATAACAAAGGCATATCCCAGCCCCTTACCCATATTTAAGGAACATCTCACTTTTGCAATGAACATCTCAAGATCTGCAAGTATTTACAAATGACAGTAGAGAAATTTTCAAATGTCCTATTAATTATCATGCTGTTAATTATCTTTATAAAGTTTCACAATTATAAGCAAAATGTATTTCTCTCCATTCCACAACAAACCAATGAACAACCAGGGTTTTTCATTATATATGGCCCATATAATGTGTCTTGAATGGTTTCCTTTTGTACCTACCGTATATACTCGCATATAAGCCGACTTTAGAACACTTTTTTTTTTTCAAATTTGCGGGTCGGCTTATATGCGCATAAATCTGATTTCTGACACAAACGACATGACGATATGACACCACTTCTCAGTTCAGGCAATATCGATATTACCATACAGCGATATATACTTACAGCACATTTCTTTTTACTCTGGGTGCCTCCATTTTGGTTTCTGCCGCCACTTTTGGTCTTGGTCTCCCACCCGATTATACACGCTCGGGATTGGTTAGTTATCACGTGACCGCTGTTAGTGTTTGCGATTCACACATGCATACTTGTTATCCAGTTTTCTCTTGATTTAGTAAAGATTCCGCAGAGGTATTAAATCAATTAAAATATAGCCATGTCTGATTTTAAAAGAAGAATGTCTTCTATGCTGCTCTTTTAAACTCAATAGTGTAGGCATGAGAGGAAAAAAGCAACCTTTGAAGAGCAAGAAACCTTTGGATGGATAGAGAGCAAGTATTAGAAATGGAGAAAGCAAGCCAATGCGATTGCACCCCAGTATCAAAACGTACAAAAAGAGGGCCCAAGTGGGAATTCCCTGAAATGGAAAAGGACATTCTTGAGTGGTTTGAGGCTCAAAGCAGAATGGGCTACAGTGGTCTAGATTGGCGGCGGTGCCGCTTACAAGCATTTGCAGATGGCCATCTGGGAAAATACCAAGGATACCCAACCGTTCACTGCTTCCCCGGGCTGGTGTACAAGCGTTTTGGAAGAGAAATGGAGATTCGACTGAAGACAAAGAACAAAAATTAGCCAGAAAGCTACCATCAGAATTTGGAGAAAAGGTGATGACTAATCCAACGTTTTATGAATAAATAACAAGCTGGTGATTTCCTCTCAGCAGGATCGGCAATAATGGACCAAGACCCCTATGTGCTTTGACATGCCAAGCAGAAACATTGAACCAAGGAAAGTCTGAAAACAGTTCCTTTAAGACAAAGGGCACCCAAACCCCATTTTACGAGTGGTGTGAGTCTGCACCTGCAGAGCTGGGGTGAAGCTAACCCCAATGGTAATCTTCAAACAAAAAACCCCTCAAAGACAAATTTCCCAGCTGGTGTGTCATCCATCAGAAACATCCCAAAGTGAGATGGATGAGAAGGCGTAATCAAATGGATGAAATCACGTGGTGGGTGCACAGAAATGGAGGTCTTCTCAAAGAAACACTCCATGCGTAGTCTGGGACCAGATTCAGAGCTACCTAACCGAAAGGTAAAAAGGAGTCTAAAGGAGTCAACACCATTCAGGCAGTCACTACCAGGGGGTTTGACTGGAATGCTAAAACCTCTAGATGTCAGCCTGAACAGACCCTTCAGACACACATGTGAAACCATGTGGACACAAGTGATGGCAAGGATGGCAAGGGACTAACTAACAGCCCAAAGGAACTTCAAATTGCACCATCCTTTGCCCACAGTTGTGTCTTGAGGTGAAGACTGCATGGGATATGATCTTACAAGAAATTGTACAAGAAATCCTTTTTTAAAATGTTGCATTCCAGCAAACAATTAGATGGCACCTGAAGATGAGTTGTTGTAGCAGGAGGATAGCAAATGAAACTGAAAATTGAGACAGTTGATGAGTGGCAGAGCAAATGAAAGAAGGATTCCAAGATGAGAATGTGGGCATGAAAGATTGTCAATATACATTGGAGGACTGGAAACATCTCTTTGGGAATCTGAGTCGAGTGTGATGGTGAGGATGAATTGAAGGTTCTGAGAGACACAGTTTTTTAATTTGTTTGAAAATAAATAAAAGTGTAAAACCACAACAGAATAATGGCTTTTATTTCTCAATTTATGCTCTTCTGCCAAGCTTTTGCTACAATACAGTGCATATATTACCATATATATAACATATCTGATTCTTTAATACGGGCCAAATTGACTTAATATTGTTTCCCTAACAAATGCTTTGATAATGAACCTTCCTCAGTGCATTTGCATGATTTGATACTCTTTGTTATTAGACCCAAACAACACCACCATGGTCATTTGGGGTCGCTCCAAAATTCCTCATTTTGGGGCAGTTTTTTAAGGGTCGGCTTATATGCGAGATCGACTTATAGGCGAGTATATACGGTATGCTAATTTCAGAAAACTTTTTGGGGGGAAACCATTGCAATATTATTGCTGAAATATACAATCAGAGTTTCCTATTATGATTGGGTTCATTCTAGTAATGACATGATCAGCAAATGTTTGATAGTTAAGAGGAAAACTAATTTTAATAGGAACATTTTAGAACTACATAATTTAAAAGAACAAGCCTTTGATAATTCAGCTGATACAAGCCTTCAGATCTTCCAGTCATGGTTCTTGCCTGGGCTATTACGCGTGTCTATAATACCTGTCCTCCTTTTGAGCACTATATAAGCAGATTCTTTTATTCCTAATTGTACTAATTAAAAACTACTTTGCAAAATTTAATCACAAGACAAGCCATGAAATCAGCTGTATAGCATAAAGCTGTACAATATCCTTTATTATATCCTGTCCAGCTTGCTTTACCCCCATTTATATTAATTACTGTGGTAAGTTATACTAAAGTAGCTCTTTGTTGCTTAGAGAATAAAAATGGCAATTTTGATGCATAGGAAAACAATTTGTTTTTAAGAGATTCTTGTCTTAGATTACTTCTTTTCAAAGGGGGAGAGAAGGGAACTCAGATGAGTTAATACTAGAACTGGGGAAAGTGTCCAGATTCCAAAACAACTTTCTGGATAGTCAGATACTGAAACAACCTTTGAAGTTTTTTTTTTCTGTCATCAAATAGAAAATAGCCTGCCCTCAGAAGAAAAATATCTCCAAGACAGAAGAACAAAAGAGGACAAAGTATGACTATGATAATCCACTTGTCAACTTACCTTTGGTTTTGTCTCTTCAATCCCAATTTCATTTTTATCTCTGCTGTCAATGTGAGCTGAAATAAAAGTGGGGAAAGCCCTATACTTAGTATGCTTTCTGGAATAGACAAATGAAGCAATCAATTCTAAAATAAATGTGGAATATGACAAATATTTGGGCAACTATCACATACAATTTTTCTTCTCTCCTTTTAATGCAAACAGCAAGCATGCTTTGTCTCACATTAAATACTGGGGGAGGGGGGGATAGCAAAAATCAAGCCAGCTGTATTGGGAACATAAAATGCTATGTGTTCCCAACCAACTGAAACAATTTTTGGCAGCTCCTCCAATGTTTTTGTGTGAAGCTCTGTTTGCAAAGTGATGTCAAGAACTGGCAAGATCTCTTTGTGTCTTTAATGACTGGAGCAATGGAGAAGCCTATCCTTGTCTTGTCGTTTTTGAATACAAATGGACTAATGTTCCATTTGCATGTAGCTCCTTGAAAAGAGAGCAAAGCAGTTTGAAGGTGTTCCTTTTTACATTATAGTAGATAATCTGTCTTCTCTTTATTAAAAAACACAACTCCTCCTCTGCAACTTCAGAAGCATACAATTGGGGTAATAAAAGAGGTTTGGGGAGGGAGAGATCATGAGGTTTCACAAGCATAATTATTTCCAGTGAAATAAAAGGAGTGTTGCCTTCTGTGGGCCAGTTTGAAGCTTATGACAAAAAGCATTTAATAGGGTAGCAATACTTAGGAAAGGGCTCTTGCCTTCACGCTGTAGCTTGGTTCAAGGAGTTGGCTGGATTTTAGGAAATAAAGTATTAGTTTTTGTGGTTCACTCGTCTAATCCAGCCAGCGGTTTTACATCTAAAGATTTCACAATGTTTAAGCCAATCCCACTTCAGTCTGATTATTTTTAGACCATTTGTAATTCAATATGTTTTTTATGCAATTGAACCAAGCTTAGAAAATAACCCCACTGCTGTTTACAGAAGGAATAATTTAACTCAGTTTTAATTTACCAAATTATACTTTGTGGATGAGATTAGTATATAGTATACTAATAGTACAATTAATTCTATCACTGTAGCAAAGAAGATTCATTAGCTGTTTGCATTATATGCATTATGATATAGTGAAAGTAAATCCAAAATAATGCATTTGCAAAACTGCCTTGGTAGACAATATTTTATAATATAAAATAATAGATTTATAATAATAATGTAAAGTTTTAGTATATTTTACAGTTCAATATTAAGGAATGGAATTTCTGTCTATATTTTATTCAGTTTTCTTAATTAATTGTTGCTTAAGATTTAACATCTGTAAAATACCAGTCCAAGTCCAAACTTTTAATTCAAGACTTCCTAACAATAGAGATAGTATTACTTGACTAGATTCTCAATTCTTTAGAAAAATTAATAAATTGGGAAGAAGAAAAGAAGAAAAATTATGCTCTCCCAATTAAATCAGTACACACCTTACAACTAAACAGCACTTTCTTAAAAACTAAACATTTTCTGAATACTGTTATTACTTATCAGTTAGTTTGAGATCTAGTAGCTCAATTTACAGTCTACAACTGCATGAAAGAAATAGTTGTCCAGGGGGTTGGAGAGCGCATTTTACAAAAATGGTCAGATGCCACTTTTAAGAATACCTGTTTTATGCTTGGCTCAAAATGAGAAAAAAAACCCAAACAATCCAAAAACAATTAAGTAGGATTTAGTGGGGACAGAGTAGACTTTATGGCTAAAACAAATAGGACCTACAAGAAGTCATATTGGCCAAGGGAACATAGCTGTCCATTGTATAAAACACAAGCAGAATTATAGCTGTCCATTGTATAAAATGTAGTTTTGCTTACCTATAAGGTAATTTTAACAGTTATAGAATTAGTTTTGTGCTTATACATCTGAAAAACATCTGCCAGCACTAAAATAAAAGCAGGCATTTTACCCTATCTCATCTTAAGGCTTTTCATATGTCATTTCCTGCTCAGTCCCTTCTCAAAAATGCAGTAATTTTTGCTCTCATATTTTTCCCTATAGACCTTTGATGGGCAGAGAGAAATCAAACAAAGATGTTGGAATATGTGAAAAGGCTCTATAAGTGCATTGGCACAGAATTATATTATAACTATTAATATTAGTAGTGTTGTATTGGAAAGTAGAAGCCTTCGCCCTTAACAGTCCAATTTATGGGATGACTGCAAATTTCATTCATTCATTCAATTTCCCACGTCATTGTAGTTCTGTTAAAGTTGTAGCAACGTTTCAGCAGAATCTCATCTGCCATCATCAGGCTTCTG
>BHFT01054431.1:0-12389 GCA_004320025.1 Laticauda laticaudata
ATTACCGTTTTTTCTCGGATCTCTTTTAGTTTTATGGTTTTTTTTATCTCGTATTTGTAGTTCCATGCCTTCTTGGTTGTTTGGTAATGTCTTAATTGCTTGGCTTTTGATCTCGGGGCGGCCTCTCAATTTTCTTTATTAGATTTCATTTTTCCTTGCCAAGCCTGTTCCAATGGCTGGCTTAAATGTTCCCCCTGGGCCTTTTCCCTTCTGGGTGACACCACTGGTCCTTCATGAAGTTCCCTTTCTTACAGTATGTTTATTTCCTCCAGTCCCCTCATTCATCATTTCTAAGTCTCAACATCTTTTTTATAGCGTGGTGACCAAAAAACTGATGCAGTACGCTAGTGTTGCGTCTTACTAATAGAGTGATATTAGTACCTCCCTGATCTTGATTGTATCCCTTCTGTTAATGCAATTTAGGGTGTGTTGGCTTTTTTTGGCAGCCGCCACACACTGCTGGCTTATCTTTAATTGGTTGTCCACTAAGACTCCAAGATCCTCTAACAAATACTGCTATTAAACCGATGGATGTTTGTAAACAGTAGGATTCGCTGATGGAACTACATGGATAAACAACTTGAAAAGCAGCAAAGAATTTTTATTTTTGTTGCCAACGGGTGCTTGGAAAGGGAGACCCAGATCAAGCATACATTCAGCTTTTCATCCCTTAACACCACATCCTTTCAAAAGCATTTAGTTTAATGCCCCCTTCCCTTTGTTCCAGCTACATTTACACCATAACCTACTTTTTCTGTGGTTTTTGCTGTACTTCCTCTTGCCCGTTCAGCTGACATTTCACAGCTGGGCTTGTGGTTTTACCACCAGCCTAAAAACATTTTGAACCGCTCCCGCCTTTCGAAAACAGCTTATAAGTTCCAGTTCATACACTTATGCTAGGCATTTTAGAAACATATTCTGAATATGTTTGTTAAATACCCAAGAGGGATAATGAATCAAGAATCACCTAAGTGTTTAAACCATTTCTAAGGCCTTGGTCATAAGGGCCACACAGTGGAATTCTGCATCCATGTTTATTGGTCGCTCAGGATGGATTAAAAAAAGATTTTGTTGAGATTCATGAGGAAGAGTGCAGAGAAGAGGATAGGGGACTGGACGGGTTGGGAGGCCTAAACAATATAAAAACCTTGCGCGAACTATGGTATGTCTAGTTTTTATGAGAAGAAGGGATGGGGGATAGCAGTCTTCCAAGTGTATCAGGGGCTGCCCCAAAGAAGAGGAGTCAAGCTATTCTCCAAAGTCCCTGAAGGCAGGACAAGAAGCAATGGATTGGAAACTAATCCAGGAGAGAAGCCAACGCAGAACTTGAAGGAGAAATTTTCCTTACAGTGAAAAAAATTTAATCTGTGCCGAACAAACTTGCTTCCAGAAGTTGTAAATGCTCCAACAATGGAAGTTTTTAAGAAGAGATTGGATAACCATTTGTCTGAAATGATATAGCATTTTGTGCCCAAGCGGTGAGTTGGACTAGAAAATCTCTAAAGTCCTTTCCAACTTTGTTATTCTAAATACTAATTCCATTTTGTTTATATATATATATAACAATTCTCATTTTCCCTTTACTGATTTCTCAATTGTCTTTTTAAATTCCTAGTTCCTAGGAGTTGTCTCTAGAATATAGCAGAGGCCTTCCTAAGTACAATTCTCAAATTTCAGCCTAGCTCATGAGATTAGAAATGTATACCAAGTATTTTCTTCACAGGCCAGTATATCTTCCTGCAGTTTCTGTAAAAACAGGAAATTCTGTTGGAAAAAGATCCAGGAGAGATTCAACCTAGAAATAAGGAGAAATTTTCTGACAGCGAGACCAGTCAACCCTTGGAACAGAAGTTGCCCTCAGAAGTTGTGGGAACTTCATCACTGGAAGCTTTTAAGAAGAGACTGGACTGCCATCTGTCAGAAATGGTAGAGGGTCTCCTGCTTGAGCAGGGGGTTGGACTAGATGACCCACAAGGTCCCTTCGAACTCTGATATTCTATGCACTCATCAAGGAGAGAAGCAACCTGGAATGAAGGAGAAATTTTCCGACAGTGAGATCAATCAACCCTTGGAACAGCTTGCCTTCAGTGGTTGTGGGAGCTACATCACTGGAAGCTTTCAAGAAGAGACTGGACTGCTATCTGCCAGAAATGGTGTCGGGCAGGAGTCTTCAAACTTCATAGCTTTAAGATTTGTGGACTTGAACTCCCACAGTTCCTCCTCCAGTCATGTTAGCTCGGGAATTCTGGGCGTTGAAGTTACAAGTCTTAAATTTGCCAAGTTTGAAGACTCCTGCCCTACACCATTGGTGTAGGGTCTCTTGCTTGGGCAGTGGGTTGGACTAGATGACCTACAAGGTCCCTTCCAACTTTGGTTATCTGCATCTGAATCCCATTCAACTCTTATTCTACGTTCTAAAAATGGTTTCCACTGTATTTTAATTCCACTATTCATTTTAGTTGTCTTTACCGTATTTCCCCAGTTGTGAGAAATGCATTCACTGGTCAGAAATTGGACAGAGTCATTAAGTGTAGCTGTGTTATTGTAAAATATGTTCTTGCAAAAGGGGGTGGCTAGTAAAATAGGCACATCCCAAAATAGATTTCAAGAGCATTTCATTTCCTCCGCCTGAAGCCATGATATGTACCGGTAGAATTATACCTGTGAAAATATAAAGCAATGGTAATGCCATTTTTAACCTCTCTGTTAACCTAAGATAATTTACTGGAATATGATGTAAGAATTCTCTATTGTTTTGAATAAAGGTTATATATTTGGCAGGTTATGCTAATCCAGTGTCATGTTAATGATGGAGATCACTGGAAATGGAAATGGGGAAAAAGGTTAAGGAAACCGATGGTATGCTACAATAATAAGGGTGTTGCCTAGGGAGATACGTAGTAGGATAGATTGTGAACCTGGAAAGGGGCAGAGACTGTATATTTGAACCTGTATATAAAACCCAACCCTCCTGGGGGAAATGTCTTCTGCCCACGAGCAGAATTCCCTTTTGCAAAAGCTTCATAATAAAGCTCTTATTTATTGTTTATGCGTCTCCAGTTGTCTGACTACCTGAATGGTTGATTTTTATCACATGCCTTCTTATCATTCTTATTCCATTTCTTAGTACTGGTCCTTAAAAATGTATGAAAGCTGCAAAAACAACATTTAGCTATTATTGCTTTTTTTTTTTTTTTACAATTCTTCCCTTTTCTTTTTTCTTTTAACACCATTGTTGCTTTTTTTTTTTTCTTCTGCACATTCCTTACATGTGGTCCTATATGTGCGTAACAAATTCAAACTATACTTGGGTCAACTAAAAGTAAGGTTTATTAAGAAAAGCTGTTTGCAAAGAGCTGGTGAGACTTCAGCTTGACATAGCGACAGAAGCTCACCTCAAGTTACAGATCTCAGCATATTTTATGCATCCCCCTTTCACCGGCCACAGGTCCTTCCTAGCCGGGCCCAGTTGATAGGTCCGGTTCAGTCACATACTTTCCGACCGCCTATAAATCTACTACTACCCCATAATGTCTAATGTTAGTTAAGCCCTTACTCCCCCCTCATATCTCACATATGCTAGGTCTGTATTGTGGAAAATTACAACTCCTTATATTGCATCTCACACAACCGTACCTTTCTTTTTTCCAAACCAAGAATCCAGCCAGCCTTGTTAGAGGACTATCTATTCCATGGTTCTCAGCCAATCCTTCTGCTAGGCGTGTGGTGAGACCTTGCAAAGCCCTGGGGATTGTTCCATCAGGTGCAGTGTTATCTGGAATAAAATAACATTACGCATGCTCTTCCTTTCTCTGCCAATATCACACCTAGAGCCATTCTGTTTTCCCAGGTGGCTTTCTAGTGGTGGCAACTAATTGTGCAGCTGTGCCCTTCACAGCAACCCTTGTGTCGTTGATAAATCTCTGTTGATTATTGTAGATAGAATTGACCCAATCTACATTCTTGTTTATTGCTGTTTGAAACAATACTAGTTCGCCTAGGGAACTACACGAGACAATAACTTGGAAGCAGCAAAAAGATTATTCATGTATTTGCAAACACGGGGCGCACACAAGGTGGACCCACAACGAAGCACGTATCAGCTTTCTCTCCCCTTACACGCGCTTTGCTCACACACACACCCCAATTCTGTCAAAAAAAAAAAAAAGTACCTTATATGGTATCTATTTCCCCCCAAAAGCAGTGACTATAGTGGAAATAGACAATAATAACCCAACACTTGTGTACATTTCTCAGTTTCACAGTTTAATCATAACCTACTTTTTGCTCTATTTTCTCTACTTGCGGTCTCTGTTCGGCTGCTTGTCTCATATCAATCTCAGCGGTGAATTTTCCACCCGTCACATATGTTATAAGCATTTATTTTAGAAACCACAACCATTTCATTTTTCTTAACAATCACCCAGCAAAATAGTGATTCGAACCCAGCAGCGATCTGCTTTCGGGTCTTATATTAATCGGGGTCTCACCTCTATAGAGACCCCCCCACATTGGCATTTGGGTACACTCCATCCTCTAAGGAGGTCCCTAACACACCTTTTTTTAATTCTAGTTATGTTCCTTTATTGCCTTATCTTGTTATTATTATTTTTTGCAAATGCCGGGGTAAATGGGATAGCCAATTGAACAATTGCAGGGGTCGCTGGCCCTGCCCATTTTGGGGGAAGTACACACCTGAGTATCTTTCCCCCATGGTACCATCACAAATTCAGCTCTGGGAATGCTCCTTCTGAAGTCATTCCTCTTTTTTCTGTGTGGTTCTGCTGTGCTTACCTCTACTGGTTTTGACACAGGTTCTCCTACCTTTTTGTCAGAAACCACACCTCATCGTGTTAAGACATGCAGTGTGGTTACTATAGGCAGCAGAGAACACAGGTTTGTGTTGTTTGTGGTTTCTTAACCTCCTGGCCTTTTACTGGTGGAAACAGGAGAGAATCAAATCTATCTACTACCACTCTCATTTCCCCAGGCCGTTCCATGTTAATAAAGAGCCAGTAATATACTCCATCCAAGTGGAAAGAAGACCACTTTGGCCACAGGTCACATCGACAGCAATTGCTTTTTATTTAAACTTTTTTTTTTAAACCATATATTTCATCCATTTGACCCAGGCATTTGTACTTCCGTACCCAGGTTCAGTTTCAAAAAAGTTTGTCTCGAGTTGTCTGTTTCCACTATAGTCACAAGCTTTGGTATCCTTGGTTGGTGCAAAAGGTTTAATCTGCGGGCATTTGGCTTTTAGTAGTAGTAGTTCCTTTGGCTTGAACCACCGCTGTATCGATCCTCATACTATACAGAGTATTACTGAGTGGCTTCAGTCTCTTTGCAGGCAGGTGGATTATATTGCATGCTTTCTTCCCACACTGAGGTGGCAGAGGGTTTTCTAAGCAAGGAAATGTTTCATTTAATATCTAGTCAGTAGAGTTGAGTAGAGTGAGTAGAGTACAGATATCAGGAATAGGAGTGGGAGTGGCAATAGAGTAGAGATAATAAGAATAGAAGTGGGAGTAGAATAGAGTTAATAGGAATAGGAATGGAAGTGAATGGAGTGGAGTAGAATTACAATTAAACTTAAGCTCTGTTATTCCCAAGTTAAGAAGTTCATCCTTTAGCACACATATTTTGTTCACATTTTCACCTTGTCTTTGGTTGCTCAAATCTCTGCAATTGATTAAATGGCATTTATCGAATTTGGTTACCTGAGCCTTGATAGTTTATTCCAATAGTAAATTTAGTCCGTGGAACAACTTGCTTCCAGAAGTTGTAAATGCGCCAACACTGGAAGTTTTTAAAGAAGAGATTGGATAATCATTTTTCTGAAATGGTGTAGGGTTTCCTGCCTCAGCAGGGGTTGGACTAGAAGACCTCCAAGGTCACCTCCAACTCTGTTATTCTAATAATGCCAGATTTAAGGAAGTGTTGAGCAAATAAAAACTTCTGGTCATAATCCCCATTCCTTATTCTTTGTATCACATACAACCCCATACCCCATTTTAAGCCCTGGAAGGGAAGAGACTTTGGGCAATGTTAGGCATGGAATTCCTTGCTTTTTTTGTGTCCAATAGTTTCCCTTCAGCTGAAATTATTTGTTATTTTGGCAGAGAATACGTAGTTCAGGTTTATTTGCCCTCTCCTAATTTAAATAATGAAAACCTCTCAGAAAGATCTTGATGGTATTGAAAATAGAAATGATCTTCCCACTTTCGTACAGTCTTGTCTGAGCCTTGTTCTACGTTGCACACCACCTCCAAGTTTCTTTTTTCACCAGGTCCCAAAGATGTTTTTTCAGAAGGCAACTGGACTTTTTTTTTTAAATTTCACTTCTCATCCAAGAAGCTTCTTCTGCTCTGACTGGATGGTGGGGAACGAAAGGATTTATGCTCCTTGCAGACAGCTGGTCATTTGCATCCTTTTAGAGGGTCTTTGAGGCCACTTGGAGGTTTAGCTGTGTCCTCAGAGCCACTCCTAGTTTCTGTAGTCTGCAATTGTTTTCCTGTGGAAATCCATTCCTGTTCCCATACCATTCCAAGGGTGTTCCTCCCAATATAAATCCTTTCCTTCCCCACCATCCTGTCAGAGCTTGAAGAAGCTTTTGGGATGAGAAGCGAAATGTCTTCAAAAGAAAAAAACCAAACAAACCAGAAAGTCCAGTTGCCTCCTGAAAAAGCCTACGTTGTTCTATATTTCTCTCCTTCCCCAAAGTAGTACCAAATAGGATATTTAAACCAAAGACCAAATACCCCGATTCCATTATGCTTAACCCCTATGGCCAGTAAACTGTGGCCCGAAAACAAAGCACCTGTGGGTTAAAGTCAGGGGTGGGATGCTGCCGGTAGAACAACCGGTTTGGTGACTGACCAAACGCTAGCGTGCATGTGAACAGCGATGCAAAAATCTTTACTGCTGTGTTACTTTGGGGTAACACAGCTGAGGAGCGGCAACGCTGATCAGCTGAGACGATAAAGGTCAGTATAGTGTCGGAGCGAACCAGTTTGCTCCCAGCTGATCTTCAGAGCTAAGGGTTCTCCTGGACCGGACCGGTCCAAACTGGCAGAATCTCACCCCTGGTTTAAAGTCCAGATAAAATTATTTTCTTGCAATGGGTCCTGTACAGAGGTGGTATTCAGCAGGTTCTGACCAGTTCCAGAGAACCGGTAGCAGAAATTTTGAGCAGTTGGGAGAACCAACAAATCTCACCTCTGACTGGCCCCGCCAATCCCATCTATTTTCTGCCTCCCATTGAGTTCCAGCTGATCGGCTGGGTCTCCTTCGGTTGCCCTGCACAGGAGAACGGAGCTGGAAAGCAGGTTAGTGAGGTGGGGAGGGAATGGAGATTTTGCTGTATCCTTCCTCTGGAGTAGGATGGGAATGGGGATTTTACAGTATCCTTCCCCTGCCATGCCCACCACCACTGGTCCTGTACCCTAAAAGCAAACATATTATTTTATGGTCTCAGGAAATGGGAGTCACGGGAATGTTGTAGTGTCCACTTTTCTGCTTGTGGGAGCTCCGGCCAGTTCCCTTCAGTCCGGTGTTACGAGTCCAGCCTTTTTTCCAGCAGTCCCAACAGCTGTCTCAGGGGTCAGCAGCACTTGGAAAGGTCCTTCCCATCCAGGATGTAGTTTGGATTGTCTCCAGGATTTGATCAGGATCGGGAGCCACTCTCCAGGCTGGATGCGATGGACTGCAAACTCTTTTAACGGTGGCCGTGGAGCAAAAAGTCCTTTATTTGTGGCAAGAGGACAGAGGACAGCCCCAGTATATAATTCTTCAGAAATATATCTTTTAAGTCTCCAAGTGGGGTATTTATCCCATTCCATATTTTTGTTGTTGTTTGCTCATTGTAAATCGACTACAGTTGGTCCTCGACTTACAACAATACACTTAGTGGACCATTCAAAGTTAACAACAGCACTGAAAAAAAAAAGTGACTTAGGGAAGTTTTTTTCACCATTACGACCTTTGAAGCCTCCCCAGGATCACCTGATGTCAAAATTCAGATGCTCGGCCACTGGTTTCACACTTACGACCATTGCTGTGTCCCAAGGTCATGGGATTTCCCCTTTTTATGACCTTCTGACAAGCAAAGTCAATGGGGAAGCTGGATTCGCTCTAACAACCCAGTTGCCAACTGATACACGGCAGGGATTCCCTTAACAACTTTTGGCAAGAAAAGTGGTACAATGGGGCAAACCTGACTGACTGAATGTTTCATTTAACAAGAAAAGATTTGGGGCTTGGTGGCAGTCGTAAGTCGAGGACTACCTGTATAGCCTCAGTCCCTTTATTGCCCAAAAGTCACTTGTTCCATTTCTTGAGAAGTCCCAGAATAAGATCTTACAAAGCTGGGAAGCTACACGAGAACATATTTTTTGCTTCCACAGCCAGAGGTGGAGGAAATGGGGGGGGGGAGAGAAAAGTGGGGGGTCATCTGTCAGATAGACCAGAGGTCTCCGACCTTGGCAACTTTAAGATCTGTGGACTTCAACTCCCAGAATTCCTCAGTCAGGTTTGCTGGCTGAGGAATTCTGGGAGTTGAAGTCCACAGATCTTAAAGTTGCCAAGGTTGGGGACCCCTGAGATAGACTANTATCCATCCATCCATCCATCCATCCATCCATCCATCCATCCATCCATCCATCCATCCATCCATCCATCCATCCACTCTATTATCTATCTATCTATCTTAATAAACTTGTTGTAAATAACACATTCAGGATTTTGAAAGTTAAAGCTCCCAGTCTTCACGGATAATATTCAAATCATTCTTGGGGGAGCCCATCAAAGAAGCAACAGGATAGCTGAGAAAATGAACAATTGCTTCCCCCTGCCCTGAGCCTGGCAGTGTAAAANTGGGGGAGCCCATCAAAGAAGCAACAGGATAGCTGAGAAAATGAACAATTGCTTCCCCCTGCCCTGAGCCTGGCAGTGTAAAAATAGTTTACACAAAACTTCTCAGAGTTTCAGAAACCAGTTATCTTTGTTTCAGAGAACTAAGCCCTCAAAAGATAAAACAGGAAGAAAATTGCCACGAACATTTACAGAAGTGGCTGACCAAACCTTTCCTCCTAGGGCTGAAGAGAAGGTGGTGGTGGGGGAAATAAACCAGACAAAAACATTCAACCGGCCCTCCTGGTCAAAGCAGGATTTGAACTCACAGTTCTCTCCAGCCTTGTAGCCTGTGGTCATAACCATGAAACCAAATTGGTTCTCCACAAAGGTTCCCCTTCCCCTCCTTGGCACCCACATTAAGCAGCAACTAATTACCACTTTGGCACTCCTGAGTTGATCCGCAAAAAAGCCAACGCAGTTTTAGGCTGCATTAAAAAAAAAGCCAACACAGTTCTTGGCAGCATAAACAGAAAGATAGAATCAAGATCAAGTGAAATGTTAATACCGCTTTATAATGCCTTGGTAAGGCCACACTTGGAATAATGCATCCAGTTTGGGTTGCCACAATATAAAAAAAGATGTTGAAAGAGTGCAGAGAAGAGCAACAAAGAGGATTAAGGGACTGGAGGCTAAAACATACAATGAACGGTTGCAGTAATTGGGTGTGTCTAGTCTGATGGAGAGAAGGACCATGGGAGACATGATAGCAGTCTTCCAATATCTCAGGGGCTGCCCCAAAGAAAAGGGAGTCAAGCTATTCTCCAAAGCACCTGAAAGCAGGACAAGAAGCAACGGATGGAAACTAATCCAGGAGAGAAGCAACCTAGAACTGAGGAGAAATTTCCTGACAATTAGAACTATTAATCAGTAGAACAACTTGCCTCCAGAAGTTGTAAATGCTCCAACACTGGAAGTTTTTAAGAAGAGACTGGACAACCATTTGTCTGAAGTGTTGTAGGGTTTACTGCCTTAGCAGGGGGTTGGGCTAGAAGACCTCCAAGGTCCCTCCCAACTTTGTTATCCTGTTATTCTGTAACTTTCAGGTTGATCGGGCGTGCTTGAAAAGCCAGACCAGAAAATAAGTGCGCCTCCCCCAACCCCGACACCCCTTATTCTTAAAATTCATCCATTTAGCTAGTTCTTTCCCCTCCTTCCTCTCGGGCATTCATTTTTCCAGTGCCCTCTTTCTTTACAGATGGCACATTGATCCTTTGCTAAAGGACCCGTTGTTTTGACTTTTTTCTGGTCCCACACCTTTTGATTTAGTTCAGGAGGGCAGGTGAAGTTTCCGGGTGGGGAAGGGTAATGGAAACGCCCTGCCTGCGAGGTCATCCAGCAGGGTTGCCAAAAAGGGTCTGGACCTCGTCCCGGAGCTCCTCCTCTCCCTCTCCCTCTCCCTGGTCCTCCCCTCCCTCTCACCCAGGATGCCCCTCCTCTCTGCGGTGCTGGCTCCGTCCTTTCCTTCACGACTTGGTCGACAAGGGACACCAACTTTTTGGCTTTCTTCTTCAGCTCTTCTTCCTCCCTCCTCACAAAAACCTTTTGGGCTTCTCGGAGCAGGTCTGCTAAGGTTTTATGACCCCAGCCGAAGTAAAGGTCCTAAAAGAAAGGTTAGAGACCGGTCCGGAAACACTGTTTAACTTGGAAATCCTTTAGGAGATGAACAGGTTCTTCCGGATTTATGCCATAACATTTCCTCACTTGGTCTTTCAGCCTTTCTAAAAAGTCCGATGGAGATTCTTCCTTTCCCTGGGATATCTCCAACACTTTATTCATATTATTTGGGACAGCCTCCCGGTTCCCTTGGATGATAAGCTGCCTGAAGTCTCCCAAATAAGTTCTGTGAAGCGGATTCGTACTGATCCACCCAGGGTCCACCTTAGGGACTTTGTCCTCTGCCGGCGTGGCCCCAACTCCTGGAGGACGGCGCTTCTCCAATTCCTTTAAGGTTGCTTTTGTGATCAGGTCTCTTTCCTGTTGCGAAAAGAGGATGCTTAAAATCGACTTCATTTCATTCCAAGTGTAAAGGTTGGATCCTAAGTACTGGTCCAATTGTTCCTCTAGGCCAGCGGGATCTTCAGTGAGGGATTTCATCTCTTGCTCGAAACTCCTCACTTCACCACTGGTCAAGGGCTCCTCGACAAATGCAGGTGGTCTACTGCATATTGACCCCTGACGTGGAAGGAACCTTTCCTCGTTGGATTGGTCCTGCTGCCCCACAGAGGAGCTCTCCCTATCTTTGTCTGGGAAGGGAAAATTATTTGGGACACCCTTTTTATTTCCCTCCCTTCTCAAGCCTGGATGTGATTGTCCACTAGAGCCCAGCTTTGGTTTTACCAGAGTCGATGGTCCCACAGTGGCCTGGCTTAGTTCTGGGTCTATTAAATGCACAGCTGGACTGGGAGCTTCCTCCTGTTCCTGATATGGAGGTGGGGGTACAAAGTCCTGGGGTCCCAAGGCTTTTTGTACTGTCCCACCTCCCTTCTCAAACCTGGATGTGATGGTTCACTAGAACCCAACTTCGGTTTTACTGGAGTCAATGGTCCCACAGTGGCCTGGCTTCGTTCTGGGTTGATTAAATGCACAGCCAGATGGGGGGCTTCCTCCTGTCCCTGATATATGGGTGGGGGCACAAAGTCCGCGGTTTCCAAGAACACTGTCCCACCTCCCTTCTCAAGCCTGGATGGGATTGCTCACTAGAACTTGGTTCTGGTTCCAGTTCTAGTGGAGTCCACGGTCCCATGGTCACCTGGTCTATGAAACACACAGCCAGACTTGGGGCTTCCTCCTCTGCCTGGGGTCCATAAGGGGTTTGGGTCGAAGAGTCCCAAGGCTCACCTCCCTCCTTCCCCCCCTTTGGAGCTCCCACCGTGGTCGTCAGATGGTCGAACAGGCCAAGTAGCGTTGAGGGAAGGGTTGTTCTCCGTATGAGTATAAGGAGGACCGTCTTCCCAGCGAACAACTACTGCATTTAGTTCAACCTCTGGCACAGCCCATCCTCTTCCGATCCATACTTTGGCCAGAAGACGGTTGACGGCCCGATACTTTCCCTGGTCCATACCAAGCAACAATACTTCACCATTTTCTTTTTGTTCTTGTGCCTGGTGCAGGGATTATCCTTCCAGTCCTTCAGCATCCTCCCCAATGGACTGGCTGGAGGGACACTGGCCAGGCTGATGGACTCCCAAACCTCTTTGTCTTCCTCCGGCCCAGAACTCCCGTTGTTTCCCATTCTCCTTCTTCCTCCTAGGCCCTCCGACACCTTGTCCTTCCGTCCGTCCTTCCGTCTGTCCGTCCGTCCTTCCTTCCTTCCTTCCTTCCTTCTTCCGGCTGTTTTCCTTGAGGAAGAACAACACAGATCCAGGCTCTGCACTCACTTTGTTCTTACTTGCACCTCTCTCTCTCTCCCCCCCCTCTTTCACTCACAAACACATACACTCTCTCTCTCACACACACACTCTGTCACTCACACACAC